>VZTN01028010.1:2177-13371 GCA_013400515.1 Erpornis zantholeuca
AGGTGGTGGACTTTTCATTCTTGGAGGTACTCAAAAACCATCTGGACATGGTCCTGGGCAATGTGCTCTTGGTGACCCTTGATGCTCTTGGTGTCTTGGAATAGAAGAAACTAGCAAGATGTAAGTGAGGATGTTTTTAATCCCAAAGTTGGATGTCAGATGTTTGCTGAGACTCTGAGGATGGAAATATTTTAACAGAACTTAGAGATGACTGATACATGATTTCTGCTTTATGTAACAGGGAGACATTGTACCATGATTTATCAAATACTTATATATTTTAGATGCAGAAGCAGAGAAAAGAAAGGAAGATGAAGCTATCAAAGACCTGGAAACATTTTGGAAATACCTGGACCCAGTTCTGAACAGTGGAAAGCATGGATCAAGTCTCTTTGATGTTGCCAGGTTTCATCACGTGGTTAAGGAAAGTGACTTTCCCCCCAACTGGTCAGACAGAGAAATGCTGGTCAGTACATCTGTTTTTACAGTGCATGGCATACTTTAGGGTTTGTAACTTTTAAGAACACTTCAGGGATTTAATCTCAAGTCTTCTCTGAAACAGAACCACAGTAGTTAATATATTTGTAGTTTTAAACAAAAATTTATCCAACAACTTTATTCAGCATTTGTTCACAAGGAGTCCTTTGAATAAAAATGCCTGATTTGGAGTTTCTTAATATTGCAGGCCACAACAGAAGAGCTTTAAAATAGTTTGAGGTTTTAAATTTTTTCAGCATCTTTGCAGACCCAGTTTTCATCTTGTTAGAGAGTGATACATGTGTATGAAATAACACAGAAGTTATATTTTTGTCCTTGTGATACCAGGCCTACTTACTGCACCTCAGAACAGTCACATGAGAAAAAATTAAGATGAATGCAAGAATACTTTTTGATATATAATGTTGCTTTATCATACTCAGTACTGCTCCTTTTTGTCCAAAACATGGCTCTAACTTATTACTCATTATAGCCTGCTGAGTTGGGACTGTTACCAGGCACTGAAGGAGAAAGTGAATCATCAGAAATTTTTTCCATCCTAGATTCTCATGTATAGTGATGTAGAAGAGTCCAGTATTTTTCAATCTACAGTGTCAGCAGTAAAAAATACAAACTGCTAAAACAAAATAAGGCAATGTGCTACAACTTAACCTACTGTATTTGTAGCCTATTAAGGTTAAAGGGCATTCTAGGGTTAAACTACATTCTTCTAACCCTTATTTATAGTACAGTAGATTCTGAATACAAACAACTCGGTGGTTTGCAAACATTTACTAAAAATGCCTTAATTGTGGAAACATGTAAGCTTGCTACCTATAATATTACTTATCATTATACTCTTTATATAATCTTACAGTGCCCTTTCCCTCTTTTGGGAAAACAGTTTTTATCTTCCCTATAATCACATCTTACAAGGCACTGTTTCTACTTTTGAATATTCTACAAGCACCTATATTATAGCTGAAATAAAGGAAAAATGATCTGTCACTGAAACAGATTTCAACAGATTGTAGTTATCATTTCATGAGCCCTAAATAAGTAAGAAAGTTTGTAAGTTTTTAAAGAAATGAGTAGGGAACATATAAGTTTCACCTATGAAATCATAGGTGGATAGAGTAAGTCTGGTTTTGTGGACTTGCTGGAGAATCTCTGAGTCCAAGCTTGCTGCATCTCTGAAGTGCAAGATACACAGAAGGAAAATCCTTGTGATGAAATGCTAGACATTAATTTAAAAATGACAGAGTATTGCAAACTGCAAGAAGTCGCTGATCTCAGATTTGAGATGTTTAGAAATGAAAATACTTTCAAAAATATTTTCTTTGTTGAAGAGTCACTAATGCTTAGAATTTAAAAGCTTTTGACAAGCATCTATGTCCTGAGGAGAGACTGGGCAAATTGAGTTACAAAATTGTAATTATACTAAGCTTTGCTTGGATCTCATTGAGTAGCACCAGGTTCTGTTATTTATGACTTTGTAAAAAATCTTATTTTGTTTAAAAGACTATGAATTGAAAACACTCCAATATTTTATATAAAACTTATATGTGCTTTAGTGATACCTTTTAAGTAATATATGGATGAAAAGGTGTTATACTAACCCATTTTTCAGAAGAGTATTGAAAACAAAGGTACAAGTATATTAATGAACATTCTGTTTTCACAAACAGAATTTATTTCCCAAGTGTCTCTTTAAATGTTATGAAAACTGAGACAAGTATTCCATAACTTATCAGTGATTTGGGGTTGCCTGTTTTCCAGTGTCATAAGGAGGCACTGAGTTGAGGAAAGCAGATTCTTAATACTTCTTAGGGGTTTGTTATTGTTCTTAGTGCTTAATGTCAGTTGTGCTTCTTTACTGTGTTTTATTTTAGGAAACTTAAAGTTGAGACATTTGTTGTTGTTAGCCATCTCTTAGAGGCAAACTTCTTCATACAAGAGACTTGCCCTATATTCACAAAAGTGAAAGAACGGCTCAGAAAAGGACTTCTTACAGAAATTGTCTAAAAGTTTTAATAATTCCATCCTTTCCACAAAGTCTAGGATGTACTGGAGAAGAATATGTCTATTAAAGCTGCTGTAATTGAAGTGTTTCATGTGGTCTCCAATAGGGTTTTGGTATTTGTACAAAAACATTTAATATTTAAAATAACAGTTGATATTATTCTTTTTATTTCTCCCAAGCTTTGGCAGAAACCACAGTACATGACCTCAAGAACCATGACTCTTTCCTCTTCAGATTTTTGCAGATACAGTGCTCTCCCTTTGGATATTTGGGCAGTATGCTGACATTCCTTCACTCAGAATGCCGTTCTTGAGGCTTTGTTTATTTTCAAAGGGCAACAGAAAGAAAGAAAATAATATAAGATGATATTACTTACCTGGTTGAGGTTTTTTTTGTCTTTTATCCTTCTGGGGGAGTGAAATAATTGACTTTGCAAATATGCTTCATGTTGATCACGACTAAAATGTATGCACATTACAAAATATTTAATTTTCCTCTCCCATTCCTTCCCATCCAGAGAAAGCCATAAGTTTCATATGCAAGATAGCAGACCTTGAACAGCTACTGTTATGACAAGTTAGACTTTATAACAACTAAACCACTTAGGCAAGATACAGCCCATACTGTGCTGTGTCAGTGTTATGGCACATAAAATGAAGGAGGCTTTAGAATAACTCTGTAAAACATTTTGAACTGGTGAAGGAAAAAATTTTTTGGAAAATTTATAAACAGAAGCAGATCTGCTGGTTACAGAGCTAATGACTCCTGTCACTAAGTTACACGACACTTTTATATGCAAACTTCATCCTTTGTATCTGATTTTCTCTCATAGCTTGCATTTGGTACTGAGCTGTTTGAACACATTGCTTGGTTGATGTATGACTGCCAGGACTGGAGAAGACAGCATCGCAACTACTTGGAAAACACCAAGTTTGTTAATGTGCCTATGTTATCAGAGACGAAATCAACACAATCACCTGCAACTGAGGCAAGGATCCTTCTCTTCTTGTTGAGAATAACTGATCATAGGTTAGAATTACCTGTCTTTAATTTTGACTCAAAAATTCACCTTGGACCATCACTCTACAATTAATTTTCAGTGAATGAAATCTGGATTTTTGTCTTCAGCATTTAAAACCTCAAAAAATGTGAAAAAATAGCTGAGCATTGGGGAAACAGAAAAAGGAAAATTGGAAGCATACTACAGACATAAGGTATCACAGGTGTAAAAATTTCTTGAATAGCATCTGATGATACATTGTTGTGTCTGAAAAATATGCCTGCACAGAGCTACTATGCAATGTTCCTGATCTGTGGACTGTAAGAATAAAAAGATTTTTAGTTCTACACAAGATCACTTTATTTTATTCATAGTAGGCAAAATCTTAAGAGGGTAGAAGAAAGTAGCTTATTAGAACATACACTACATTCTTACTATCTTATTCCATTTTAAAGTTTAGCATCTAATCTACACTGAGTAAGCAAAGCTAAATGAAATTAATTTCTCCCACATATTTGTGCAGTACTCATTTGTTTTATGGTTTCTGATTTTTTTTATCCTATTTTGTGTTCATTTAGGAGCAACCAGAACCTAGAAAGACATCTCCAAAGACAACATCTCCAAAGACAGCATCTCCAAAGGCAACATCTCCAAAGACAACATCTCCAAAGACGACATCTCCGAAGAGGACATCTCCAAAGGCGACATCTCCAAAGACGACATCTCCGAAGAGGACATCTCCAAAGAGGACACCTCCAAAGAAAAAAGGGAAACTAGAAGAAATTCTGCCAACATTAATTTTGTCAGAGGGTATGTTTAAAGGATTAAAGCACCCATATGTAGTTGTTCACTCTGTCAAACCATTCATTCATCTGATGGCACAAATCCTCAAAATGATTTGTGCAGTTAGCTGAAAATGTTGTGAGTCCTGGTGAATACATTGTGGAAGTGTCTGAAAACTGCAGTGGTGATAACCAAGTTCTTTAGAAAATCACTTTTTCTATTGGTTTCTAGTCACAGTCAGATTTAAAAGATCTGAATAATTTTGTTAGATCTCTTTGTTAGACTCTTTTTAATAAATATTGTCCGAAGCTTCACAGAATCACAGAGTTGGAAGGCACCCACGAGGATCACTTGAGTCCAACTTGGCCCTGCATAGCACATCCCACCATGTGCCTGAAAGCATTGTCCAAACGTGTCCTGAACTCTGTCAGGCTTGGTGGTGTGACCACTTCCCTGGGGAGCCCGTTCCAGTGTCCAGTACCCTCTGGGTGAAAAATCTTTCTCTAACACCCAAACTAAACCTCCCTGAGGTGAGGCTGCCCCAGGACAGAGCAGAGCAGGACAATCCCCTCCCTTGCCCAGCTGGTGATGCTGTGCCAGATGCCCCCCAGGACAGGGTTGGCCCTCCTGGCTGCCAGGGCACTGCTCGCTCATGTTCAATTTTCCATCAAACAGAATCGCTGGGTCCATTTCTGTGGCACTGCTCTCCAGCATCTCATTCTCCAGTCTGTCTTTTCATCCAGGGTTGCCTCACGCCAGGCACAGAATTCAACACTTGTCCTTTCTAAGCTTCATGAGGTTGATAATTGTCTAGCCCTCTAATTTGTTGAAGTCTCTCTGCAGGGCCCCCCTGCCTTTGAGAGAGTCAACAGCTACTCCCAGTTTTGTATCATCTGCAGACTTGCAGAACTGATTTGGAATATAAATTGGCATTTCTGAACAAACATATCTTAATGTTTTATCTCCTAATACAGCAGGTGACCCTTCTATTCTTTCTTTTTGCAGATACAGTGGACATGAGGTATTACAATGACTTGCTGAGTCAGATTCCTGATGAGTGCATTTCTGTACCCTTGATGCTGAGCTGCATGTTGGAACAGGTGGGAATGTTCTCTTTTTGATTTCTGTGGCTAATATGGCCTAGACCTGATATAATGAATTGGTCAAAGATCAATAAATCCATCTGTTTAAACCTAAAAAATGAGAGTGGCATTGAGGCACTGAGTGAAGAGTTCCAATACAAAGGAGTCAAAACTCCAAACTGATTTTCTTTCATATTGTGCACTTACCCTGTGTGTGTGTATATATATACATATATATATGTATATACAGTATTATTCCATAATTAATTTTTGAAGACTACAAATATAATCAAATGAAAAGAAAGGTGTAGTTTCTTATCAAGGTCAAAAACAAGTTTTCATGTCCTTCAACAATGTTATCAATATGGAACTTTCGCTGGTTTACTCAGTTCAAAGGTCTTAGGTCAAGCCTAACATAAGAGTGTCAATACTAGTGCTAGACAGTTCTGACTTCTGTTGATTTCAGGCACAATCAGTGATTTAGAAGAGACATACAATATGATTCGGAAATCCTCCTTATTTTAGGAGTAAAATTTCAGCATAGTTTTGGGGCTTTTTACTTTTTGTAACTTAGTCTGAAAATTGGACTTGGGTAAGAATACGGAAAATCCAACACCTAATACACAATCAGTTTTTAATTACCTATGTTCTTTAACAATTTTTAACATTTCAACTTAGAAATATTTTTCTTCTTATCCTTCTAAAAGCAACTGATAGGAAAAACATTTAGTTCTGTTTTCCGTAATCTTTGCTTTGTGCAGGAACCAACTTGGAAAACTGTATTTTTGCTATTTGTAGAAAAAATTGCACTTTTCTTTCCAGATAGAATTTCTGGATGTGTGCTTAGCTTACAGCAGGATTTGCTTGGTAGTTCTGGTAAAGTTAAGCAGCAGTGATACTGTAATGAAAGCTAACATAAACTGCATTTGCCAGGTTATCGCAAGTGAAGAAGACCTTACGCCACCAAGTCTGGTGTCATCAGAGCCTCAGGCAGATGGGCTACGTCGTGCCATTGCAGATCATATAATCTCTGTCCTTCCTTCTCTTTCACTTCCCATGAGTGAAAAAAAGGTTTGTGTTGGCTTTTGTTCATTTCCTAAAATGACAAATCTCATTACTGGGGTTTAATCCCTCTTTCTTTTCTTTTTAAACAGAATCTCTATGACTACTTTTCTTCTAAACATGGTGAACAAGAGACTGTCACCCCCCAGTACCCTCTCTTATTTAACTACCATGATGCCATAGCTCAGCGGTTACAGTTGCTGAAGGTACAGTGCTGCCTATGAAATATAAATATTTCCAAAGTTCACAAGTAATGAAGGCTCAATGAACTCTATAAAAGGGTAGGTGTGGTGTTTTTACAAAATAGGACAGCATATCCTTATTTTTTTTTCCACTCAGGTGGACACACCAACATGTGCTTAGTGTATTTAAGAAGCAATGAGTTACTGGTGGAGGACACCTCACAAATGTAGAGCACAAACATACTGATTTCAGTGATCTCTCTGCATTATTAATGAGAATTTTTAGCCTTTGGCATAGATGAGAGATATTACAGAACTGTTGATTTGCTGTTAAACACTGATGATACCATGGAAAATGAGTTACTCCTTTGTTCACTGTGATTTGGCATGGAGACTAGACTGAATACTAGTATAGTATTCTATATAATACTAAAATATAAAGGAGTGTAAGAAAATACTTAGAGGCTGTTAATGAACACAAGAAGTGCATTCAGGTTGGCTAAATAGTTGGAGCATAGTGTGTAACCAAGATACTGCCAAATTCTAACAAAGGCAGAAAGGCTCAGAGATGCACAGCTTGGTATTGTTGTAAAATAGCAGTTCTCAGACTTTCTGAACCAAAACCCACTCTGAATGTCTCAAATTTTTCCAAAGACAAGGTGTAGTTTTGCCATCTTAAACTTTACAATTTCACTGAAGGTAATACAAGTGATAATACAGTTCTAGATTTCACAGCTAAGGTGTGTCTGCCTGTCTTAATGGATTACAAATTATCTGGGTAATGCTTTGATAACCATTGATTAAAACTATTCAGAAGGAACTCAAGTTTGACACATTGGGTGCATTCAAGCAGAAGGAAGGACTGAGTAATCAACGTGAGAGATGCTCTTAGCAGACATATGCTTGATGTATTTTATATACTTGCTGAAGAGGAAATTCAGGATACAGCATTTTTGAGGAAAGAGTAGTGGAAAAGCATTTGGAATATGCAGTTGAAGAAAAAGGTACCGTAAGTGTGTAATACTAAAAAGAGTGAAGCTGAAAGATACAACTAAGTCTGAAAAAATAAATCCTTGGATATGTAGGGATGCCTCTCACAGACTGATCAATAAGTTTATGGATTTCATTACCATGAAAAATACCACAGACCACCTGAAAGATATGTGGAAGGTACCTGATGCCAGTCTGAATTAATCAGTACATATTTTTTTGTTCTAGCTAGTAGAGGCAAATAACTTCTACCAAATGTCTGTTATGCTGTCAGTCCTTCTCTTATGTGTCTGATGTTTTCCTGACTACAATGTCTGTCACCATGATTCAAAACCACACTGTGAGCACATGTTCAAAGTTAAGTTTATGTCCAACTGACTTAAGCTCCTGCTAATGTCTTCTGCTGTAGAAAGACTTCTTTATTCAAACATAATTTTTGCAATGTCAGTAGTGTGAATGTTTACTTTAACTCTGGTACTTCGATTTTTGTTCCAGGTCCAGGAGAACTTAAATCCAGAAAAGATTGAGCGTGAAATGATGGATAAACTGCCTCTTACAGAACTTATCCATTTCACCCCTCCTTCACCTGAGAATAACACTAAACGCTTGGCCCAAGCTCATGAGCTCATGCATTATTGTACTAGTGGTAAAAGGATTTTCATTGACATAATTTCCATTCTTTTTATTTCTGGTTGGTGGTTGTCTTAAATAGCAGGAATTTTGGGACAAGATTTTTAAGCTGCCAAAAAAATCTTTGCAGAATTTCCCATTTTCGTATTCTTGCTAATATATGAGTATAGCCTACTATGCAATTTAACCCTAACTTCAGACCTCAGTTTCATGGTTAATGGGAACGACTTGTATGAATGTTAAATATTGCATAACTAAGAGCTGGAAATATCTTAGAACTGCTTTATTTATTTATATTTGCAAACATACAAACACTTACTAATTCTCAGGAAAACAATAGCTGTAAAAATTGCAATTTTGATCCTAGAATGTAGAATGCATTTTGAGAGATATTCATGTAAACTGTGTTTATTTATCAACACCCTTTTGGAGGTAAAGTGGAACAATATATGACTTTCAGAATGTATTCTGTGTAAACTGTTGGTATTAATAATGAAACTACTTTATAACAGTCCCTTTATCAAACCAAGAAGACATTCACTTTTCCAACCAAAGCACTTCTGCAGTTACCTTTTCTTGGAGTGTGCTTGTCACCATGACATACACTGGGAAGCAATCCCAAGGACTACGTAAATACCCTTAGGTAGTATCAAAAGTTTGCTCTAGTCTGCTCTAGTCTGCTCTTTATATTAAGAAATATAATCATCCAAATCACTTTGGTTACATTTATGTCATCATACAAGGCACAGGATTTGAAGGTACTTTCCCAGCTCTTTCATCCCGAAATCCCTTGTGTTGGATTAATTTACACTTTGCTATGTTGCTTCTAGTTGTTGGTATATACATTCATTTTGGACAGTAAGCCATTACAGTTTTCAGTATTGCTATAGTCTTCCAGCTGAGGGTGTTGAATTTGATGGTCTTCACTGGGCCATACTATATTGCCAGACTCTCCCAACTATTAACTTAGCTAGCAAAGCCTTTGCTTTTATCAAAGATGATTAATATGAACAGAAGATGAGAGATCCAACAGTCTCAAGATATACAATGTGTTCAGGTGCTTAACTACCCTAAAGAGAAAACATTTCAAACTGAAGATATTCTTTATGTGATTTGGGCATTGTACTACCTGTCTAAAACTTTGCTCCTTGGCATGATTATCATTGTTATATGGACATCAATGAATACTAGCATAAATAGGATTTATTATTGCTGTTGCACCTTGCATACTTCTGTTTAAATTATGTGTAAAATTCTGTCTGAAGAGGAAAAAAAAAGATACTCATTTGGGCTGTTACAGATAATGCAAACATTTCATGAACTGAAAATAACTAGCTGCTAACTGATCTGATAAAGTCTACTCAGTATTTTAAAATCAACATCATTTATATAAAGTTAATGAGCCAGAAGGTATTCAGATGTAGGAACCACTTCATTTAAGATGGATTAATACTTAGGCATATCATTTTGCAATTTGGAAGCATTCAGCTTCGAATGCAGTGTAAAATGTAGCCCACATAAGTTGATCCAGTACCATTAAGGAAATTGCAGTTGGCTTTTGCAGAGTTGCCAAGAACAATACACTTAAATAGTCTTGTATTTATTTTCTGCTGAGCTGTAAGGACATTTTCAGTTAATGATTGTAATTCTTTTCAGAACTTCTGAGTTGGGCTGAAGTAGAAAGAGCCTTCAGAGTGTTTACTTTTGAAAGCCTGAAGCTGACTGGGCTGAGTGATTCTGGTTTCCTGGAGAGCTCTGGATCGAGGGTTGGAGGTGATTCTGAAGTGTCTTATATCCCTTGGGATAATCCAGCCATGTTTGCACAACAGCTCAGACAACTCTTCCATGTGGAAAAGGACCTTAATGGGAAATCTTCAAGAAGCTCTGGTAAAGCCTTCTGTTTACATTACTCCTGAAGAATTTGAATCCACTGTTTGTCTTACCATGTCATTTGCTATTGTAGGGATGTGATTTTTCTTCCTTGTACAAGTCAACAAATTTTCAAGTATTGTATAACCTGTACATTGAGTAAGTCTGTAGGAACACTAGAATAAACACAAAAGCTATTTTGTACTACAGCATTTACAATTGTAGTTGATGCAGAGTGAATTTTCTGAAGTTCTACATTTGCTCTTGCAGATTCTAGCATAATGAAAAGTTGTTGGCCTGGTTAAAGGAGATGTGTTGGCCAAAAAGCAACATTAAAAACAAGTGATTATTTTTTGGGAGGCAAGAAAAGTAGAAATTATGTCAGCTTAAGCAACTATACCTTTAGGTTCATGATCATAGAATTATAGAATCATTTAGGTTGGCAGGGACCTCTAAAGGTCATCTATCCTGTCACCCCTGCAAGAAGCAGGGACATTTTCAACTAGATCCAGTTTCTCACCTCCAGTGCATCCACCACCTTTCTGGGAAACCTGTTCCAGTGGTTCACCACTCTCATTATAAAAAATGCTTCTTTATATCTAGTCTGAATCTATTCTCCTTTCCTTTAAAACTATTACTCCTTATCCTATGACTACAAGTCCTACCAGAAAGTGCCTCCCAAGGCCACAATAAGAAGAGCTTCCCAGAGCATTCTCTTCTGCAAGCTGAACTTTCTGAGCCTGTCTTCACAGACAAGGTTCTCCATTCCTCTAATCACCTTCACTGGCCCCACTCTGGACGCACTTCCGCAGATCCATGTGTTTCCTGTGCTGAGGACCCCAGAGCTGGGGGCAGTACTTCGTGATGTTGTCCACGCTTTCCTAATAGATATGTCTAAGCAAGCAGCTTAGATGGGATCCTTTCCTTAGAAGGTTGGAGCAGACAAAAATGGGTCCTGTTTATCTGCTTTTCTTCTGAATCTTGGGGACATTTTTGGGTGTTAATTTATTTTGCTTTTATACTAGTCACAATATTAAATATTGCAGTTACAATCATAACAGCATTTGAGCACTTCTGCAGCACAAAGCAAATGCCA
>VZTN01028021.1:1193-17892 GCA_013400515.1 Erpornis zantholeuca
TCATCTACATTTTAGCTGTTCCTAATCATAACAGGAATGGTTTTGATTTCCAAATGCAGGAGTCAAGATCTCAGCTAAGGTAACCTAAAGAAGTCTAAAAGGAGTATGCAAGAAGGAAAGCAACGGACTTTGAAAATTCCCATCTGATACAATCTCCACCTGACAAGTCATCCATGCAAGTAGAAACCACATTATTAGAAACAGATACTTCATGTCATCATGATCTTCTGCTCTTTAAATTGCACATCACTACTTAGTGTTTCCACTGTATAATTTTAAAAAAACCTTTAAAATTCTTCTTATGAATATACTCAGCACATTTACCACAGTGAGAAGGACCCAACTGTTACTCAAATGCCTACCAAGTTTGCCATTTTAAAGAGCAATCTGAATTTCTATTAAATACTGCAATATCTCACTTTGTCAAAACCAAAATCCACATATATAAGACAGTAAAAAAAATTTCAAAGAAATTTGAGAATAATTGAAATATGATGTTAGATATAGTAAACAATTTTAAGACCACAATTAATTTCAACAAGTTCTCTCCTGGAAGCCATGAGAACACTAGCTCTTATCTGGAAAGAAATACAATGATTTTTTCGATTGGATATGAAACTTTTCACAGGTACTACCTGTCTCAAAAAACTACATGGGGATTTTGAGGGTTCTTTTTTGTGAGTGTTTTGTAACAGTCCCAGCTGTCCCAATGAAGCCTACTAAAGGAAAATGCACTAGATAATCTATGAGTTTTTAATTATGATACTGCTTAGCCTACATTTCAGTTCCTGATTTACACTTCAACAAGAGACAAGAACAGAAAATATACTGACAACTTCATAAAACATGACTTTGTATAGTATCATACAAAGATCTCTATTTCTGCTTATTTTCAAGTACACAAAATACTCACTCTCCTAATGTCATCTAGTGTATTAATTTCTGGTGAAAGTCCACCATGAACACAAAGAAACTGTTGATTTAAGAGAGCAGCAAGAGGGAGACAATCAAAAGCTTCCATACAAGCATCATAGACTCTTTCAGAGTACTTTATTTTACCTGCAGGAAAGAAAATAGAAATAATTAAAAAATCCATAATATGTAGACGAAGTAATCTAGTGGATCATAGTTATAAGAACATATATCAAAGTGAATGCTTAAAAAACCCCAAAACGATGAGTATTTTGGGGTTTAAATGAGCATTTCCCATCACCACAACAGCGAGTACCTTTCTAAGACTTATTTTCTTGCAGAACTAAAAACTGTTTTCACTTCTTCTGTTATCTCAACTGTAGAGAAACTACTTTTGGTGAAACCCCCCCCCCCACTGAATTATTTAGTATTTTTATACAATTACACAGCATACTTCAGTATACAATACTACTGAGAAATTTGTGAATTCTCATTTACAGTGTAAAGCTAAGAACTGATTATAGATTACACCACTTTTTTTTTTTACCTACATCAAAGAGGATTTTACCCAGCCAAATGATCCATTTATCACTGGATCAATACTTATACAAGCCTTCAAATGGAGAGGCAGCTTACATCACCATCACTAGTTATCTTACTAGTACAGCTGAAATCAATCCTCCAAATGGAAAAATTACCCCACAGTAGGGATTTCTGCTAGCTTCACAACACTGCTCAGCAACTTACTCTGCACTGACTATAGCCAACACAGAAAAATTATCTTCCTCTCCAGGATTTTGAAATCAAGATTGTTACATCAAAATTTACTCCATAATGTATATTTACAGCCAGCTGTCTTCTTGCACTACAAGGCCACACTGAACTGCAAGCAATTCTACAGAAGTCAATGGGGCCTCCAGATGTTTGCAATGCCTTAATTAACCTAAGGGACAAACATCTCTCAAGCACAATGACAGACTATAGATCAGCAGGTTGGAAGTAAGCTGATTTTATACTCTTAGACAGTACTTACATTCTTGCTTAAAGGTAAAATACTCTGTTAGGTGTCTGCATTCATGGTTGCCTCTCAAAAGAAACAATGTGCTTGGGTAAAGAATTTTCAGGACCCATAAGTACAGCACGCACTGTTGAAAAAACAAGATATCCAGTAAAATACACTAGTTTATAAGAACTTTAAAAATTATTATGGAGAAACACTGAGTAAGAATGTTACCAGTTTCAAAAAGCAGGTACTGCTTAATGTGCCATTTTAAAACAGCACTACTTCCCCGAATCCAGTTCTGGACATGAGTTAGGCAAATTTTTAATTACTTTCCCTAATAACAGCCACACAGAATGCTGAAAAAATATACATATTTGCTGGATACTTAGTGACAAAATAAACTCAGTAGGATTAAACTGTAGAACACTTTCATCTAGACTAATACTGTATGTGTTTCTGCCTAAAATATGTTTTTATATATGATTCTAAGCACTGGCATAAGAAGAAAAGCAGACATTTATTCACAGACTGTAAAAAAAAAAACCTGACAAAATAATTTCCCTTAAGGTTACCTACATCATTTGGATACAATTTTTAAACTACAAATGGACAGAGTAAATCATCCCTTCCCCAAACACTGGGAAAGCTGACTGCTTTTTCAGTGTACAAGCAGCAGTCAAAGAATTACAGTGATTTTCTATCTATCATTATTACTGCAACGTCAGCAGCAAACCCTCAAAAAGACAGAGCTAAGAACAGGCACAGTTATTTCAGTTTAGAGCCTGTTACCACCCAGCAGTCCTGAATGCCCAAAATGTATTTCATAAATTCCAAATCTAATTCTTGTATTTTTAACTGAGCACAGAAATCTCAAAACACCAGAAGTTTTGGACTTCACTGAAGTCACCTGCAAGCTGTTATTATTGTTGTTCTCAATCAATACCAGTACCCCAGTATACCATTCTTCAAAGCCATTTTGCACAGAAGAGCAGAGTATATGAAGGAAGAAAGAAAACAAATGAACACTGCAAAAAACACTGCAAACACATCAAAGACTTTTATTGTGAAGTATTGCTAAACTAATTACTGAATTTTTATCTTCTTAGTAAAAATACGCAAAACCAATTATTGCTCAGAAGTTTTTTTAAGTGTAATGGCTGAAAAGCTTTCATACCAGCTTTTGATATATTAATATGTAGAGTTGCTATGTAAATACCTTTTTCTAGGACATTTCCATTATTTGTAATCATCACAACCAGGCAAAAAAGATCAAATTAATACAAAGGGAATGTCTATAGAAATTTTTCCTTAAAGGTGACTTTGAGGCAAAAGCTCTTTCTGCATCTCCTGTTTGTCTACCATCTCTACCAACCCCAAAATGCACTGTGCATGCCTTTCACAGCACACACCCACATTATTAGAACTGCAACATTTTAATGCAGAAATGAAAGAACATACACCATGACTTGCACGACACAATTTCAAATTGTATGCCCTTCCATTAGACTTGGTATCTCTGAAGAGACCCCAAGCTGAGGCACTTCCCAGGCTGGTTCCAGAAGAACATTTAACTTAAAACTATGCTCTGAAACTAATCAGTGTGAATAAGTGAATATCTTTGAAATGTAGCATACTTAATAAACATGCTGAAAATTAAAAAATTATTTGAATTTAAAGTAACTGAAAAATTAACGGCAGAAACAGAGGTCATCCTTAGGGAATATCTGTATTTACTCCAAGAATTTTAGTAAAGAAAAGTATTAATAATTATTGAAAACCATTTGATTATATAAATAAAATTAGTTTCTTTTATAAAAGTAAACAGCTAATAATATTAAACAGATAATAATATTACAAATAATAAATTAAAAGACCTTGCAGTCACAACTCACCTGTTCTCCAGAAACATACAAATGTACTACCAGAGAAGCAGCATTATGTAAAATAACATTATAGAATTCAACTTTTAGAAAACTAGCTAGAGAAAGAGGAGAAAAAAATTAGTAAGTCTGGCGATTTCAACAGGACAGGCCCAATGATTGGTCAACATCCTGCTGTAAATAGGCCTTTGTCAAAGGAGAAGGCACAGCAAGGAAGAACACATTCACATGTTAAAGCAGACCTACAATTTCATTTGAAAACCTATGTCAAAGTGTGCTTATAAAAAAACTAGGACAAAACAGATTAATATATTCAGTTACCTCTATACTAAAATAACCTCTGTCTACATAGTCACCGAGGAAGAGGTATCTTGTGTTAGCAGGTGATCCTCCCACTTCAAACAGCTTCATTAGATCAAAGAACTGGCCATGAATATCACCACACACTGCAAGCAAAAATTTTGTTCAAATTAATTTTTAAAAATCTAACAAAAATTACTAAGTTATAGTTAACAGCCACAAAGTATCTCTAATTAAGAGGAAAGGCAGGTATAAAGCAGGAATAACAGATTTTTTGAAGGTTCCCCCTTTGCATTTCATTAAAATGCTGTCTTCACTACCTGTCACAATGCTGATGATACCTCTACTTGAGTCTAGGAGACTGGGGGGTATTTTTCTAACACATTTAATGCACTGAGCATTGAGGCCTTGAAAGCTGTCAGCACCTCTTTAATGTCCTCCCCAACTCCTTAGGTATCTTTGCAAATTCTCCTTGGTATGTGTATTTGAAAATACCTGCTGCTTCGCAACAATGTGCTGAGTCCACGTGAACTTGAAAAAAGCAGGGAGAATGAATGCTTTTGTTTCTGAGTCAGACTAATATACCTTCTAATAAAATTTTCTTACTTTTCTCCCTCAAATAACCATGTTCACTATTTCAACAGTGGATTTTTCTCGTGCTTTTAGAATACGAGACAGGACAAGACCAGCAGTCAGCAACTGAAGGCAGAAGTGCCAAAGATAGTTGCAGATGGGAAGTCTTTAAGGAGCATACAGCAAAACCAGGTCATGTCACAGTTTTAAAAAAAGTAATTAAAAAACCCACGGAAGAGAAAACTGCTCCTATCTCCTCTTTCCCATAGGAGTTCCCAGCTCAATGGAAGTCAGGAGCTGCCTTCTCACTTCTGCATAAGGTGTCACTGGTAACAATTAACAGGAATTTGAGAGACTATGCCTTTCATTGGTGCAAAATGTCACTGATCAACTGACAAATAGCATCTTCTGACTTCTTAAGAGTTTATCAGTAAAATCTTTGGGGAAAAAAAAGTTGTCCTAATTTTGGAAAGAAATACTGGATATGGCACACTACATTTTAAAGGTGGTTATTCCTTTAGAGCAGACCTACAATCACAACCTACAATATATGAGACTAAATAGAATGTGCACTCTTTTATGTCTCTTTCCTTAAGATTTTTGCTCAAACTCTGAAAGAACTTCCCTCCTTTTTAAGTTGTATAAACAGAAATATAAAAATGCTAAACAAACTTAAGTTTTGAGTTTATCCGGAATTTCAAAGGACTCTGAGCTCACTCAGCCACTTAGTAGTTTCCAGCATTTCAATCATTCCTTTTTCAAAAAATGTCAACAATAATAATGATGTATTGAAGTAAAGTTTTCATTTACCCAATACTAACAAATAACAAGCTGATGCCCTAAACGAAGCTTCCAGACACTAATTTTATATAAGTCCATTTAGAAGAAAACACATTCAGATTAAAGAAAATCAGATTTGAACATAAAAAGCAAATCTATTTTCTTTATCATAAGTAACAGACATGCAATATAAACTACTTTCTATGAGTCTAGATTGTTTATAAATAAAAGTATTAAGGGACACCAAATTCCACCTTTCACCAGGTCAAACAGAAATAGAACTGTTCAAACTATGAAAATACTCAAGAAAACCCTGAAAGTCAGTTTTTTATCCCAGTGGATCTGGCCCTAGTGTCAAAGATGTTAAAACAATATTTATCAGTACCACTACTCTCACAAGAATGTGATTTTACATGCAATCACCAGTCTCACTTACAGACAAATATGAAGGTGTATTTTTCACTAAGAATTCCAACTGACAGTATTTGTTTCAAACCACAATAATTAGCTTCTCTTCACGTATTTAGATTTCAGGATTATCCTGAGTTCAGGTGGATGCCTTTATTCCTACTTATAATATTGCAGGAATTAGAAATTCATACTTCAACAGCATTTAACTACTTCCTTCTTTTTCCCCAATTTTAATACCAATCCTACTAGCTTCTTCAATAGGTTTAATGCCTTCATTTTGCAAAACAATGTGCAGACTGGTAAGAAAATGCAGTTGTGAGGGATAATTCAGTAGGACTAACAGAGAAATTTTGGTTTAGCAATTTTAAGACAAATTCTACTACTGAAAAAATCTGGCTTTTTCAAATTTAATTATGTATGAAATTACCTAGAAATATTACCTGTAATTGGAGCTTCAACTTCTATCATAGTTTTTTCTCTCCGTAATATTGCAGCACCCTCATTGATGATTCTAAGTGCAATTTCTTCATCCACTCGACCTTCCTTTATCAAGTGGTTCTTCAGAATGTCAACCCTTGGTCTTCCATCTGTGTCAAATACTTCTTCAGACGTCAAGCGATGCGTTGGTGGAAAAGGGACAGCTAAAATTTAAAAAGAAGAAAGAGCAGTCACGACAGTGCTATTTAAAAAATACAGTCCATCTAGGAACAGGGGTCTATCATGGAACAGCTGCTATTCCAAGTAGTGAACTTGTCGTTTCACCAACCAATTTCATGACATCATTAAAATCTGGACAGAATAGTGCTACCTGTATATGTATTTTAAAAAATAAACATCTATACTATGCAAGGTTGTAGAAACTAGAAAATGGAGTTAGAAGGCATAATAATAATACAATATCTGGAAGAGCCAAAACTGACTTTGCAAAGGGAAATAATTCTCTCACTCCAATATACCACCATTCCCTAAAGGACACATGAAGTACAGGTGATGCAGGATTATCCATTTAATAGCCACTCAGACTTTCAAAAGCATTAAAAATTATCCCATCATCAAAGCCTCAGGAGAAAAAAACCACCAAAAACTCTCAACCAAACAAAAAGAACCACCAAAACAAATGCCAAGCTATCAAGAAAAGGATCCAATACTGTTCGAAAGACCAGAAATAAAAGCAGTCTGCGAGCCATGGCTGGGGACCCAAGTGGGCTCAGCAACTGCCCAGACAGCACATCGAGCAGTCGGCAGCAGTTCAGTTACTGCACAAGTGAAATATGGATGTGAGCCATGGAAAAAGAGGGTACCTCAAAACTGCCACCAAGCAGTATCATGGCACTCAGGATGTTACAGGAAATAAAACTAATCTGATCCTGTCCTCTCCTCAGGCATACTACTGCTGAAAGAATGAACCTAAACAGAAGCAAAACCATTCTGTTTCTCGCCATTTAAATACTGTATATTAAAAGAGAAAAATGGATGGAGCACATCTATTCAAAGATAAGAACCAGTAGTATGAATATACTTGTAGAGAGATTATTCATATTTATTTTCTTACTCTCTAAAGTCAAACTATACATTCCAAAAATCAATGCTTAGATATTGAAACACTAACTATCTTAATTTAAATAGATTTCCAGGTTACTAGTAACACATTGCTACCCTTCTGTTTTCTGAAATAATAAAAATCTATCAATAAAATACCTGATGCATGAATTGTACATATATACACTGAAATTAAATTAGTCTAGAAAATAAACTAGAGCTATGTCTCCTATTCCTCTTATAAACGTTTCTATAGGTAGGAAGAAGCTGAAAAATGTGCCTTTACACAGTGTAGAACAAATCTACCTTTTTTTCTGTGGACATAAAGTATTTGATGAACAAAAGAGAAATTGCATGCCTTTCCTTCAGTACCCTCTATCAGTAATTCAAGTTTCACTCAGAAATGTTAAAATTCCATGTAGTCCAAAAGTTAATAAACTTAACTTAGTTAAGATATCAAAAGACAATCACTTGTGTTTCATGCACAATAAATCTAGCTCTGAAAAGAGAAAATAATTATTCTGACAAAAAAAAAAATTATCTAATTTTTAGAAGAACTTAATTATGACCATGCAAGCACCAGTTCTAATATTCACTGCTTTTCTGAACTTAACTTTCCAACCTTCAGATTCTCTTAATGTTACTTTTTACATGATCTGGAAGTTTATATCAATCTTACATAAATTAGTTCTAGGCTGGCTCTTGCCCCACTTTATTTAATACCTGATTTGTGGGCCCACAACTGCCTTCAGCAATTCGAAGTTGAGCTCGTCCTTTTAGAAGAGACCAGACAACTCACAGAGAAGATTTCTCCTGCTTTAGTTGCTTCAATTAAAGATCTCACACACCTTCCCGGAACCAAAGCCAGTCACCTCCACGACACAGTTTTGTAAGAACTGTGCTCCATGAATCCTAGTATTATTCAGATCTACTTAGGTGAAAGATGACTGTTTTGTTCTTTTTGGAACTTTTTTTGGGTAGATGCAGGGTGTGGCAGAGAATAGTCTGTTGAGGTGACCACCTGTTCTTCATTTTCTAAAGTGAAAATCATTACTAACTTACAACAACTACCAGTGGCTGCAGAATTCAGAAAGACCCCTTCCTTAGGAGAGTTCAGGTATTTTAGAGGTTCTAAGTCCATGGTAAATGAAATTTTCTTCTCTTAGTAAAGTTCTTATATCTACTTAACGCATTTCAGATCTGATTAGCACAAAAATTTCTATTTTAACAAACTATCACTTTGAATTTCTCTATCAAGTTATATTTCCTGGGAGGCTAAAAAAACAGCTGTTTTAATCTAGTGTCAAGATCTGTCTCAAATTATTTGAATTAATATACTTACAAAGACTCAAATTTAAAACTCTATGTCCAGGGGTTCATTATTCATAATGCCCAAAACCCACGACTGTGGTATGAGAAGTAATTAAGCATCTCTAAAGTTATATTTGCCTCATGACAAAATTAAGTATGAAGTCCTAAAACTAGTTCCTCAGAGTTTAACAAAATCGTTTTCACACAATACATGCATTTTCCCATTACTCAAGAAGGATTTCTTAAGAGTAAGTTTCAGAATAAAATACTGATAAAGATTTGTGCCATGATCTGCATCATCCAGTGAATAAAGTAATACTTATTAGAAAAACTATTTCTTTCCATTTTATACTTTAATTTTTGTTCCAGCAATAGTTAACATTATATTGGAGTGCATACCTTTGAAAAATGTTACAAACAACTTCTTTTAATAAGTTAAAGATGATGATTTTTGAAGCATGTAGACAATTTCTGCAAACTAATGGGTTTAATTAAACCTTTGATGAAGTAGTCATAGAATGTTATAGCCTAAGGAAAAAGAA
This sequence comes from Erpornis zantholeuca, assembly GCA_013400515.1. Classification (NCBI taxonomy): domain Eukaryota; kingdom Metazoa; phylum Chordata; class Aves; order Passeriformes; family Timaliidae; genus Erpornis; species Erpornis zantholeuca. The sequence continues at coordinate 10,445 of VZTN01028021.1, forward strand.
TTGCAGCATGATGTGTTCCAAGACAGAAATATAATCCATGTTTCAAAGCCTTTGTGCACAACCTGTGCTCTTGGGACTGTAATGGAATGGTAATTAAGAGGAATTACCCTAAGGAAATAACATTGGTGTTGGGCATTAAAGTATTGTCTTCTTCCACTCCCAGCAAAGCTAAACAATAGGAAAGTATCTAGAGATGAATCTCTAAAGTAATACACACTGCAGTACAAAATAACAGATCGTATCTTATTAGTAAAAGTATAAATATTAATAATAAATGTAGCACATCATGATTTACAACCATGAACAAGATTTTCTAAAACAAACCATTGCTTACTACTCAAAATTAACCAATTTCACTTTAGAAATATATATGGAAAATACGATTTAAATATATTGATCCAAAAATGTAAACAGTAGTACTGGGGGAAAGAAGCAGTGAACAGCTTTTGGGACTTGCTAATGAAAATATTTTGATGTTTTTTTATTACTACTTATATCTGTATTAATAAAGAGGTAAAAAAATCACCATTCCTTTGTACTGCAATACTAATAAGAGATATCGAAAGCAAAACCTCTAAACCTACTTCTACACTGACTTTCTACAAGCCTCTGGGTACATTGATACCTTACAATAAAGCATGCTGTGGAGACTGAAAGGATAGCACCAACCTGAAGGGATTGGTAAGGGTACATAGTAAGAAGTTCAAAGCAGAAAAACTACATTCATGTGACACTTTACTCAATATCATAATCCCTGCTGAGAGGTGCAATATGGCAACTAACACCAACACTACTTCCAGACCCAAAGCAGATCTCCCATTGCCTAGTAACTCACTACAACAGTAGCTGCTAATAAAATCTTACATGTAGATATTGTAAATCTAAACCACACTGATGTATATGCCCATTGTAATAACCTCAGTTAAATCTGGCTTGTATCAAGAGACACCCTGTTGGAACAGGCTCATGAAGCAAGGCGAGATCAAAGTCTCTAGACCAATGCAAGAAAAAGCACCAGGGATCAACCGTACAAGGTACTGTACTTTCACAAGCAAAATTGTTTCTGTTCTTATGACTGTAAAACTTAAATAATTCTTCTTCTCTGACAGTGAAAGAAAATTAGCCATTTTTCTTCTATCACCAAGAGCCCACGGCATGTTCCATGAATTTAGTTTTGGCTACTAAAACCCACTCAATATCCCAGATTGCATTTCTGTTTCAAGAATGGTTTTGATTTCATAGATAAAGTCCCACCTCACATTACTAAGGTTATTAAACACAGACAATCTGTTTGCAAAGAATTTGTTGCTTTGGTGATAGGTATACATGAAATAGTACATATAAATACCAAATGTACCACGTATCAATACAACCATGGTATTCTGTGAAAAGAAAGGCCAGCATTCTTCATTTTGTCAGCAGGCTTATTACCATGATAGCAGAGTGGTCTGTGGTTTTTCTATCGTTTAGCCACCTTTTGTGGTCTTTTGGTTTTATAAATGCATTGCTCTCTATGTTATTGTCACCCAGAAGAATCACAAAGCCTAACACCTATTACATCTTCCAGTCTGTCCCTGGAGTTTTCACAACTCTGCCAACATCTCTACAGAAGGAAAAGATGCAGCACCCGTAAATGCTATGAGGACAGAATATATCCAATTATCTTTCAGCACTGGCAGAACGGATTTGAAAAGAAATAGCATAAAGACATCACAGATGGTCTGTGGACCAGCAACCTTGAAAATACTAAGCACAAATACGCAGCGAAATCTACTGGAATCAGATAGCTACAATCAATAGCTGACAAAACCCACAAGTTACCCTATTCACCTCAAACAGGAAAGCACAGATCCAGCAAAGTCAGTTTCTTGCAAATTACAAAAATTATTCCGAAGTTTCTTTGAATGTAAAGTTCCTGCTATATTAGCCAGCATTCTATAAGCAAAAAAAAAAACAGCTCTATAAACCTTGAAACCCTTCAACAGCACTGAAGGTACTACTAATTTCATCCTCACTTATCATGTACTTGCAGTTTCAAAAGTTTCATAGAATTTTAAATCTCAAATGAAACTATGAATATATCTCGCATGCCATGGCACATTCATTCATCTTTTATACTCTCTGTGTAGTTTTCCAATTAACTTGGTTGATGTTTTTGGAAGTTCCTCACATGAAAAATACCATTATTTGTTTGAAAAATATTTAAAGATACTCCTGCCATTAAAATAGCCACACTGTGTTTTGCCAAAAGATTACTTAGTGCTTAAATGCGCTTCTGGCAATGACGGATGCATAGATCCTTCCCTCACCATACTCTGTTTTCCAAACAGAGTGGTTTACAGATTTTCTCCAGAGCTTCATCCAGACCATCATGTTTATTACCACTGCTAGAACTGTTTTCCACTATTTTGTCCAGATTTTGAATGGACATTTTCATAGTTTTTGCCTCCACTGCACCTCATTGCTCCAAATTCCACATTAAAATTACACATTATATGAAAAGGTATTTCACCTTTTCTATTTTGTTTAGTACTGCATTTCTCCTTTTCACAGGAAGACAAGAATTACAACTGCTTCCTATTCAACTTTTCCATTAAATACCATTCATAAGGTAAGAAATACCTAACTCTATCCCCTATTCGACCACTCCTTTTCCAAGTCAGAGACTTGTCACCTTTGTCAATCCACCCTGCCCAAAAGCCACTCTGTGCCTCTGAACATATCTTTAGATAAACAAAAAAAATCAGGAAGATGGAACAAAATTACGTGTTGTTGTTCAAGATGCACATATAACACAAAATACATGATGGTACAACCTCTTTTTTCTAATTGGTCATGTAATACTCCCTGAATTCTTATCAGACCATTTTACTGCCGCTGCAATAACACTTTCGGAATATTCTCCATATAGATACTAATATTTCTTTTCCAAGTTCACTGCCTACCACGTTTAAGCAATAATTGTTCCATCCTTTGTAGAGCCTGCTCTGCCTTTATCTGAACAGTATCTCCTACAACTTCTTTTCCAGGCACTCAGTCTAACAAGAGCTTCCTGGAGCATCCCTGGAAGTTTGCTGTCCTGGATAAGTGTTACTATTTGCTGTTCACTCTGTTTTCTAAAGAACTTGTCAACACATTTAAAGAGCAGAGATAACCGATATTAACCTCTCTCCACCATGGGAGTTTACTACCTATTAACATCCTTTTCCACCTAATTAATTTTGATCCAGAAGAGGGTATTTCCTCTTTTGCTTACTTTAAAGACTTCAGTGAAGAAACCTGATGAATAGTTATTTGATCAACAAGCTCACTGGATCCTTTAAAATATTCTAACCATTTATCTTGGTTTTCATCTATGAAAACTGTACCAGCTCCTCCTCAACACTGTATTTCCCAGGGATATAGTTAGTCCACTCTTTCTTACAAGTCCTATGAATCTGTTTAAATTAAACTTATTGATCAACAGTTCTCCAGTTCAATCTAGATTTTTTTTTTTTAGATGCTGCTGTGCTCCATCTCTCAGACTCAGAAGATGAGTTATGCCACAGGCTATGGAAAATAGACTCATAGTTTTGTACCCAAAACCTCCAAATAATTCCTTTAGAGCCACCAGACAAATATCTTCTGATCCTGGGATATTTTTTGGGAACGTTTCTTTTGCTGATATGTTTTGAAACCACTTATATTTCAATGATGGAATTCTTTGATCCATTCAGCAATAAGAACTGACTCATGTGTGAAAGAGTTCTTAGCTCCTTAAACAATAAACACATATGGTGAGCAGTTGCCAGATTTTTGTGCTCTGGCCTTACCTTACCAGCCCTCAACTGCCAATCTGGCCTACTGAAGTTGAAGCAGGCTTTCATTTTTGGAGGGGGTTTTGGGGTCTTGTTGTTATTTCAAGATTTAACCACTCTAAATATCCCCTAAACCAAAAAAAGACCAGTCAAACACTTACTTGTCAGAATTCGGTTCCATTCCACTGTCTCCTCCCCCANCTTTACACTGCTGCTTTTCTGGATCACCTTAGAATAATTTCTGGACAGCAGCATAAGTGCCTTACAATATTTTTAAAACAGGCTTCATGCTACCTGTCAACTTTTAACCTTTTATCCTTTTTTTAAAACCAGACTCTTAATTATAAATATAAATACTGCAATGATTTATTTTTCTCCTTACATGGGTGTAATTGTTCAAAAGTAGCTATCAGAGCCCTAATTTAGGAGCCTGCCCAAGGATATGAGTTACATCTCATTGGGTTTCTCTAGAGCTGTTTCAATAAGCTTCCATTTAATATCTAAAACAATTGTCCACCAATCAGACTGTACCGTGACTTTTATCCAAAACAAAGGAATACTGAATCTTTGCACTTCCAGAAGAACAGACATATCTCCAAATTTAGCATTAGGTCAGCATGACAAGGCCTCATGGATTGTTCCCAAGGCCTAGCAACACCCACAGTGGACAAAGTGTAATGCTGGGAGGATAGAGCACTTCCAAGTACAACTCTGGGGTGTAACCACCCACAAGTGAGTCAGAGAAGCCCTGATGCTTTGCCCTCAAAGTAAAGACAATGAAGGCTCTTCCCTGCCATGCCCAGGACCACTATATCAAACAGTGTGAGCTTACAAGCACTTCTTCATCTCCATCAGGGAAAAGTACTTTTCTACAAGATAGCGAAACAGTTGTTTAGTAGAAAAGATATATTGACAAATTTAAAGTTTGAAAGTCACATGTGCTGAGGGGTGAGGTGAGCTGACTGAAGTCAGTCAGTTGCCATCCAACAAGAAAGGCAAACCTAAAGAACCAGATACAACATTTAAGTATAAAGAGCAGTTTATAAAAAATAGATTTTGACAGAACATAGCAAAGGGAACTACTTTGTTCCACCAGACAGTAAAACACAAAGTATCCTTCAGAGATGGAGAGGGTGCCTTGGAAAACGGTCAATCAGAACAACAGGTACATTTTCTCATCCCTATTTAGAAAAAAAACCAAAAACAAACAGCAACAAAAGCCTCATCACAAGACACCTTCTGGGAACCAAATGCCAAAAGCTGACTTTAGGATGTTTCAATTCCATAGCTAACCATTAATTTATAGGAAACTCTGTAAGTACAAATTACTTAGGCAATTTAACTAAGCCATGTAAAAAGAAAATTTGAGCTTTTTATATACTTTAAAAGCAACCAGTGACCTTTGATGAGACAATTCATACTTGGAAAGATATGCTAGACAACACAGCTAGACTGCATCTTTAAAGCCATTATTATGTTTATTTTAGATGTATCTATCTAATATAATACCTGATATCCTTTCAGGTAATTCTCTACATATTTGTACTTCGCATCAACTGCTAAATATACAAGTGAAAATATGAAGGCAGACAATCCTAATCATTATCCTACCTTATTAGAAAAGATTAGTTACTGATGATACAATAATTCAATAATTTCGTCTTGGGTGAGCATCTCTTGCCCATTTCTGCTAAAACGTAAGTGGTAAATAATTCAGTTTCTCACAGCCTCTGAAATTTAATGGATTCTGTTCTCCATCCTCCTCTTCCAGTGATACAGAGGAAGAATAAAACTTATATAAAATCAAGATAAACAATGCAAACAACAGCAAGCTTTAAGTCCTGAATTCATATTTTCTCCCAAAAAGACACAGTATTTAAAGAGCACGAAAGCTGAAATATGGACCAATACACAGATACACCAGCTAATATTACTACACTTTCTCTATGGCTTTTCTTAAGAATCTGAGACATTATAAAAGACCTATTCATTGTATAACAGGAAAGAGTATGGTGAATGTTTCCTGGTATGTGAGAGGCAATGCATCTGTTTGTGAAGAGGGATGTGACACAGTTGTCACATTTCAGCATGGTTTCAACGAATTGCATAGATACTCCCACTTAGGACTGACATAACCTGCAATCTTGCACTTCTGGGGTCACTGTCTAAAAAAAATATTTCCAACTGCACTGCACCTAATGGGGGAGGGGAAACCAAACCAACCTGTCCTTCGTATCAATAACACAGACAGCTTGGCACAACTGGCCAGGCTTTCTCCAGAAGCCAGTGATTCAGCATGATAGGATGGATAGGACAGGTCAACAGAAGGTACAGAAAAATGCTGCTATATGAACCAGTTGTAGTTATGTCAGTTGAAGCCATCAAAGACTGATTACAATAGTTCTGCATCCTAACATCCAGGTTCAAAGAAATACTGCAAACTCAGGCAGTGATTCTGCTTAAAATGAAGCAAGTCTTAACTACAATTTTGAACAACCAGATGCATAGGTCACATTTATCAAGCTGAATTATTAAGTGATTGGAAATCACCGGGTTTTCCACTGCGTTCTAAAGTATTTGATCATTTACTATTAGTTCTTTTACATTGTTTGAAGAACTTAACTTCTTACCACAAATTGCAGTAAAGGTATAGAAATTCAGCATGTCTAAACACCGCATGTTGAAGTAGCACTAATGAGTACAGGTTTCCAATAGATTGGTTTTAACATTTTCTACTTTTACCCTTGCAATTTGTTCAAACAAATCAACAGGTTAAGCAATTCAAAATGAGTAGCAACTTATTGTGAGCAAAGCTTTTCAGTTTACTAGAAAACATGCCAATGTCCAAAACATACAATGGGATTCCAAGGCTTAAATTAACACCTGCTGAAGACAAATGCATCCTTTTCATTTCTCGAGGCCCCCTGTTCTGTACCCCTTCGACCTCAGTCACACCCTGTGTTCCTAGGAATGTCAGTCTTAAAAACAGACTGCTTGTGTACACCCATGATTTCCAACAGCCCAGGCCTGCCATAGCAATTGTCCACACTGACACCACCAATTTCAGTTCAATATGAAAGCCACTGGGATCAAAATAAAATTATGTACAACTTGAGTAAGCACAACCTAGGAATTCTTTGAAGCACTATCTATGCTATACCATTAACTATCAATTTAGGTCTAACACACATATTTCAGGGTGCTCTGGTTGCAAAGGATTATTCTCCTCAGAAAAACTAAAATGACACACTTCGTGGGGTTCAGAGAAAAGAACTTGCTATTTTATACCATTCTGGTCACTAGAACACCCTACATTTAGACAAATGTATCTACTATAAAATGCTTTACTTCTTCTCCTAAGAAGTATAACGTTTGACTTTTCACGGCTCCCCACGAGATTACTAAGGAAGGCCACAAAGAAATAGATCAAGGTGAATTTTCTTCATCAGAACTGGAACCTGAGAACAGCAGCCAATAGAACAGGCGGCAGCACCTCCCCACTCGCTCTTCCCCAGCGCTGTCAGTGTCCGCAATTACAGGGCTCTCCCCTGCGCAGACAGCGGAAAAGCCCCGCAGAGCCGGGGCGCAGAGGGGCCGGGGCACGGCGGTGTCCCCGATCAGCCCCGCACACGCTCCGGGCAGCGCATCCGG
>VZTN01028021.1:18464-51547 GCA_013400515.1 Erpornis zantholeuca
GAGGGGGCGGTGCAGCGGATGGCTCGGCCCCCAGCGACCCCGCGGGGCGGACGGCCGGCGGCCACCTTGGAGAGCTCCGTGGGGCCTCCACGGGGGTTGGGGGTGGCAAAGCTCTGGGAGCCATGTTGTGGGGTGGCGAGGCCGTCACTGTCCCCCCGGGAACCAGCGCAGGGAGAGGGGCAGCGCCCGTGCCCTCAGCGGACGCCAGCACGGCAGTGAGGGGCCCCAGAGCCTCACCTGGCAGGAGAGGGAAGAGGAAAGACAAGTTCCCCCCCAGTGAGAACCTAGGCACATCTTGGAGCAAGCTTCCAGTACCAGGTGATTCAGCCAAACGTCTCCGCTTCCCCCCGGGAGCTGAACAAGAGTGGACCAAGACCATGGATGGCGCTGGGTACGGGGGCAGGAGCTGCCCCCCTCATCCCCGACATCCCCCAAAGGTGCGCAGGCTGACAGCGGGGCAGAGGCTCTGCACCACGGCCCGCTCTGGGCAAAGGCAGCAGAGCACAGCACTTATGTTCTATACAAGCCACGCAAATGTTGTGCAGAGCACTAAGTCCAGCCAGATGCAGAGCGTGAGAGAGAGCTTTGCCTTGGCTAAAAGGCTGGTACAACTCTACTAAATGTAAGGTAATCTGGTCATTATGACTACTCCATGTTAAATTAACCTTGATGATGAAAAAAGCTAAGTAGTTCCTGCTCTCTTTTGTATCACCTAATAACCTCATCCGCTCTCCTCTGATTTAGTGTCTTCGCAGTTGTACCAGTGGAGGGTGGCTGTAGGACTCGTGCTGTACTTGACATCACAGAAATAAGCTGTGTTTAAATGAAACAAAACCCACAAAGAACACCAACAAAGCAAAACACCCAAACAATAATCAGCCAACTGAAAATCTTCAGATTTTGCATCACTTAAATATCAGCCAACACACCAGCTAGATATAGCAAACATCTAAATACGTACATATATACTGCATTCAATTAAATATGGTCATCTAAAAGAGTTGCTGCTTTGTATCCCAGCCAACAACAAAGCTCAGATGCGTTATTTGTACTGAGCTGTGCCATCTATTCCATACAAGAAACCAGGAATTTAAGAGAAAAAACCATTCAGAAATAGTCGTTTCCAGCAAGGTCTTGGTTCTTGCCCCATTCAGGTCCAAGGGATAAGGATGACACCTGAGGTCATGCTGATCACGAAAAGCTCTTTGGCTCAAGCAAAAAGACATTGAAATTGATAGGTTACACAAGTGCTTGGGTTAACAATGCTTTTTTTAATTTTACAGCCAAGACAGTACAAGCAAGAAACTTTGAATGAAACATCACATAAAAGCATTCAAGGAAGCAAATGAAAAGTTTAAGGGAATAAGAATGATAAACCCTTAGGGTAATTTATTAGCATACCTGCAAAGTTTTGGAAAAACAGAATTGTAGTAATTCCATGCCTACAAGTAAAGTGTGTGCATGCATGCAAAAAGAGCTGGAATACATTAGAGTGTCATGGAAAAAATCCTGGATGACTCTTTGGATTTAATCGCTAAGCTTTCCAGCAGCAGGAATTACTACTTCATACCACATGTTCTGCAAATGTCTGTCATCGTTTAATCAATTTAAAGGGCCCGGTTTTTAAATAGGACAAAACCTCCCTTCTTTCAATAGCAAGGATGTGTATCCATTCAGAGTTTGCAGGGAGAGCACAGGGTAGGAAGGGCAGTAAATAAATGTTGCTCCTACTGATTTTAACATTAGCTTAAAGTAGATGTGCTGAAACAACGAGCAGGGGGAATGAATTCAGTTTCATATTTAAAATCAAGAGGTGCCCAGTAATAAATGCAGTTTGAATTTCTGACAGCATGCAACAGCAGAGACTCCCATATTATAAAGAAATTCCTTTGTCCATACATTTCCAAACACACAGGGAGCCAGAGACCTTGCTGAGTGTTATCAGGAATCTCTTCACCTCACCTGAAGTACAATTGCAACTTATGCCTTACTTATTTGGACTGTTCACTTCTCTCAGGAGCCTGCAGCCAATTTCCCTGGGGTGTGAAGTAAAAAAGACTGACACAGTCAGAACACTCACTGAGGAAAAAGCACAGCTTAAAAGAACATAATATTCTTTTGTTATGATGCTGTGCCAGAAGGGGACATTATCAGCTTCAAGGCAGCATACCTAGTGCCCTGCATGCTGAAACACTTTCAGTTATATCCAGGCATCACCTGAAGAGAAGGCTCATATGTATGAAATCTTGCTGCGTTTGCTCCTCCAATACATCAGGTTGATATGAAAAATGGTATTATGTCTCCCTACAAATCACACCTCCTAAATAAATTATTTGACCATTTTTATTGATAACAGCTAGGAAAAGGAGCTGGTTAGTACAGCTACCTTGGCATTTTATTGTTGTTTTTCTGACATACTCTAGTTTACCTCATTAAAATGCTGAGCATGTGCAATTCTCATTAAGACAATATCAAAATCTTCATTAGGCAGAAATATGTAGTTGCCTCTCTCCCTAAGCCCTTTACCTTCTCATTGAAGCTTTTTCATGTGGTATTGTCTCTAAATCTGCTAGAGACTCTAGAAGGGACATTCACATTGCTCCAATTTACCTCCTGGGGAAGGCAAAGATGATTGATTTGATATATCTTGTGTTCAAGGAATCAAACATCTTCCACCAGCACCACAAGCAGCATTATGATTGTAGGAATTTAGGAACACCATTACAAACAGAAATACAGCCTTGCAGGTAGAAGGCAGTATGCCTTTATAATCCTGTGAGAGTTTCCACAAATGCCAGATAAATCTGAAAAGCAGAGTCATACTTTCCTTCCTGTTCAGTTTTGCCACCAAGTGGCCATTCTGTTCCACACACTGTAACACCAAAATTAAAAAAAAAATGAGAAAAGAGAGAAAAGAGAAAAAAGAGAAAAGAGAAGAAAAGAGGAGGAAAGGGAAAGGGAAAGGGAAAGGGAAAGGGAAAGGGAAAGGGCCTGATTAATTCCTATTCTGATGGAATATTCAAAACCACTACCTAGCTGTTAGTACTGGACTGCTTTCTGAACAACTGCTCTTATAATGGAGAAACAGTTCCTCAGGAGAAGCGCATGGAATAATCAAACCAATCCATCTTCTTCTGTACCACAGGGAATGGGACCATTTGGGACACAGATGATACCTGATTTCCTTCTGCTCCGTCTCAAAGCAGTACCTGCTGAAGCAGCATGCAAGAGCTGTTTAAACAAAAAGGTGCTATGTTAAAACCTAAACTTTTCTAACACCTCCCCTGATGGAGGGATGAAAGGTATAGTAGCAAGTGTATTTTAGTTAATTGTTGACCAGACAAGTGCTGTTTATTGAAGTTCAAGCAGAAAGAAGTCAGACAAAAAAATATTTATGTGAAATTTTATAGCCATCTCATGCAGGAGGGAACAATGTCTTTTGACTCAAACAGTGACATACCTTAAAAACTGGCACAATACAATGTCCCAGAATCATCTAATTACCCATGAAGAACTTTTTGAAAACTAAGAAGGAAATTGATTCACAGGAGAGAGAGATAGATCCCAAGAGAAAGATGCACAGAACATATCTTGCAAAGATAAACCAGGTCTGAGAGGGGAAGACGTGATATAAGCAGGAGAGTAAAATGAAGACAAAACTTTTAAGAAGTTGTTCCATTTCATTGACTCACTAGCGACTGTCTGAAGCTCTCCTTTCTGAAATGCCAGAAATGGTATTGAGGTTGGTATAAATGGTAAGACTGCCTCAAAACAAGGCACATATTATTTTAAATACATCTTGACATATTGCTGTACTGAGTTTCAATATAAATACTTGAAGGCTTTCTTTCAAAAGGGCACTTGCTGTCCCAAGTGAGATATTCTATGACAAATTTTACTATCTGTAACACAGAGGTGTTTTCCAGAAAAGTTGAAAACATTGTCTTAAGCCATTTTCTCCAGCACTACCAAGTCATTATCACTGCAACACTCCAACTCCCAATGTCATCTAGTACTGAGAAGCTGCACTGACTTAAAAAGAGAAAAACCAAATTATTAGATACTTGCTGATATAAAATGACAAGCTATTTTACTACAGTCTGTCCTGTCCCACTCCCTTCCTGCACACATTTCCCTCATTGCCCAATAATCTCTGTGAACAGGCTGAGAAAGTACACACTATGTTCAAAAAGCTAGTCAAGGCCCCAGGCATAACTTGCATCATACCACAACTCTAAAACTGGCTAAAGCAACCCAACCTGACTCCAAAATTTTAGGCAACTTTTACATACCAAACTCTACCAGCCACATCTCTGATTTAAATTTCAAACCTCAAGAGTGATGGTACCTCAAACTCTTCCTTAGGTACCTCAAAACATTACTTTCTCTGCATAAAGCATTCCTTCCCCTGCCCTTATTATCTAGTTCAAACTTTTCCTTCCTTAGGCTTAAGTGATTGCTCTTTCTCCTACCATCTGAGACCAGCCAATTCCCTCTCTTCATTTATCTTACTACCTTAATGATATTAATAGACTATTAATAGTCACCTCTACTCACTCTAAAAATTGAGTTCACTCTGCTTTTTGCTGCCCTCCTTTGTGTTCTCTCGTTTCCTCAGTGCCTCCACAAGCAAGAGACTTAACTGACAAAGTACTCAAGGTAAGCAGGTCTACATACAGGACCTTGCAAAAAACCCCCAAACTTACTACGGCTGTGTGACAGGAACTATGCTAGAAAGCAGTGTGATACACTTTACCTTTTTTTTTTAAACTTTGATGATCTGTGAACATGATGTCCTACAAATCAGAGAAATTCCATTAATCAATTTTCAAAGAAAGTGTGGGGGGTGTCACAAAAAGCAGATATGACAACTCAGTTGCTGAAGAGTTCATGCATTCTTTTCTCACAAACGCATCTGGCTATTGTGACTACATAGTGAACCATGCTTTCAGCTTACCTCTCTGTATCCTTCTCCCAAGTTCCTGAGACCAAACACCATGAAGTACTATTAAGAATTGACTGTTACACTGGGATTGGATAGGGTTGAAGAAAGGGTTGAACAAAAAATGGCCTTCATAATTGGGCAACCCTGAGGTCACGAGAAATGAATGCAGAAAACTGTATCTCAAGGATGTATCACAATAATCCACATAAAGATTTAAAAGCTTTCCCAGTATGTATTTTGTCCCAATAATTTTATACACAAATAGACAATTCTGAAACTATTGGAGAGATGTGGGCTTCCCCCCCACTGCCATACAAAGTCATTACAGTTTTATTTTCTCATCTGTACCACTGAGCTCTTCACATGAATGATGTCCTTGTGTTCAAATCAGTAGCTTACTGATCAGTCAACACTCCCACACACATACCTCCTTCTCTCTAGTCAGATGAGTAAGGTGTCAAAAACCTGGCTTGCTACATCTGCTATATTAAATAGCTTCTTTTAGCCTCTAAGGGCAGTTATCCAAAACCAGTCTACAGCACTGAAATGGTTGTTTAATGTCAACTGAGATTTTCTCTACTCTATCTGGAAAAACTAACTAAATAACGAAAAAAAGGGAATGTATGCATTATTTCATCCTATTAGGAACAATTAATACATAGTGCCATGAACGATTGGTTATTTCTTCTTAAGTGTACTTTAAAATACATACCTAATTTCTAAAAACTTGCAGCTGACTTAACTGTAGTATAATGTTAACTTCCATTTGATTGACGCATTTTAGATCTTATAAAAAAAGTCAGTCTGAACTTTCACAGAGATACTGCCTGTTAACATGCTCATGCTTTAATGTGCTTTCAGCAATTTAAGACAATCTTGAATAGTTTGATTTTTTACTTTTTTTCTTGTAAGGAGCAAGTGTTCTATGCTTGGAGCTCCCTCAATTGACAAGTCACATAATCATTAACTGGTATAAATTTTGCGTAAAACCCTGGAATGATAGATAACCCTGCCATCAAAACCACTTTGCCCGAGTAGTAAAGAAGTTAAGCTAAAATGTAGCAGTATGAAATGATTCTTAGTTACTATTGAAGTACAGTTTGTTGAATTCACTTTTCTCATGTGTTCGTATTTAGAATTGTTTTGGTTAGTGATATATACACACATAAAACTTCTCAAGCCTGTGATTAACTGATGAATCATCTGGGACTGGGCCAGCCAAAACTGAAGATAATCTTCCTCCAACAAACCTAATGTAAGTTAGTTTACAAACAGACACTTGACCTTCTTATTCATGAGTATACTCAGTGTTTACTCACTCCAGAATTAATATTAAAACAATTCTGTTGATGCCAATAAGGAAGTTAGTGTTTCATCAGCAGAACTCCTGCATTTGCATCTGCTTCCACAAACATGCTAGTGAAAATATGAGTGTTCTGAAGTGACGGTATAGTTGGTCTTAGTTATTATTTTTCCATTAATCCAAAAGCAATCTTAAAAACATTTCCAAGTTATATTGTTTGGGTTTTAAAGGATAAAAAAAATCATTCAATGAACTAGAAGAGAATTAAAAGAGAATTATAAAATAATTGATCTAACATGCTTTTTCTAAAATATTTTCTGAAACTTTAAAGGTAATTCCATCAGTGATGGTAATGGCAAAGAATTAGCCTTAAAAAAGCCTTACAGATACCTAACTAGACTTGAAAAGATTCTGGACTACACAGTGATAAAATGTTAGAGCCAGCAAGCACAGATGGATGAAAATATCCTACTTTTGCTTTACAACATCCACAGCGCTGAATAGGAGACAGAACAGTGGTAGGAGATTACAGAACACATCTAACTTCAGTGAGGTGTTTGTAAATCCCAAGCATGTTTTTATCTTTGCCCAAGCTGGCACAAACATGGACTTAATCTACACTGTTTGTCCAATGTCTATTTATACATATAGCAGCAGTATATAAGTGTTTCTGCACAGTTTCATTTACCATGGCAGGAATGTAACTAAAGACTGCCACAAAGAACATTGCCTACTCTCTACATCAGTCAATCTTGCCTTCTCAAAAGCTTCAGCACCCCACTGAGGTCCTGCTGAGAACCATCTCTGTACAACACTCTATCCACTGAAATAAGGAAGGAAAATTTAGACTGATTGCTGAGTGTTCCTTGAAAAGAGACACATCTGAGTGAAGATATGCACACATTTCCTTTCCTTCTGCCTTTTCCACCTATCCATCTGTTCCTTCCTATTCCAATTCACCCTTTCTTTTGCCTTCCTTCTTTTCTCCTCTCCTTCTCTTCTCCTTTCTCTCCTCTCCGCACTTCCGCCCTGCCTCTCTCCCTGCATGAATTCCAGTATTCTGGAATCCTGCCTGTACTTTTTACATCCTACCCAACCATCACTGCTAAGTCCATTCCAGCACTGTTAACAATCAGGGGAACTATCAGAAAGACAGTTCCTTCCCTCTTCCCAAATCCTGCCATCTTAATGTGGGTGCAGTAGCTTTTGTTAAAGAGAAACAGGCACTTCCCTTCTCTAAAGCAGAGCACATTTTGGGAAACTCTTGAGTGCTGCATGCTCCATTTGAGCACATCTGCTGCTCAGCAAGTCTGAATATGATTTCCCCAAACAGCGGGTACAAACTTGGTTCCCTTCGAGAGAAGGAACTGTGCTAGGTAGTTCCTTTTCCATACATAGAAAGAACATCTTAACATAATGTTGCTACTGCTAGGACACCAAGTTACTTTTGGTTTTATTATTGCCTTTTTTTGCTCCCTACACAGTTAGGTCTAAATACATATTATATACACAATGAGAGATCACAGAAATATAGGGAAAAAGAATTTTATTTTTAGCAGAACTGACATCCACTTATTTTAAAAAAGTGAATTTAAGTGTATATGGCATTCTTTTCATTTAATTCCATCCAATAACATACTCTTCAGCCAGAGACAAAGAAAAGGTTATATTGCATCAAAATTTACAAACTGTAAACTCTTAAGAATTCTAAATTGCTGCTGATTACCTGTGGGAACTCCCTCCTCACCCTTCCTATAGGCAACAGTGAACTTTAACAAGCTATTAAACTACCATGTAATTGATTTTTGTGTGGTATAAATATCACTGAAAAGACAAGATAGTCAAATGAATTACAAAGTAAATATTATCTTACTGACCTTACTAAAATTTCCAGACACAAGCTGAAGATGAAGCAACAGTATTTTTCCAGTCTCACATTTTCTCCTGTGTCAAATATATTGCTGAATGTACTTCAGTTTGTTTCTCTTCAGATGCATTAATATACTGCTTGGTATGGACACAGCTTTTCCTTTTCAAGCCTCTGGTTAACTTCATAGAAAGCAACTGATATACAAAGGACATTTTAAAAAGTTTTGAAACCGAGTAGCTAGAAGTATAACAGAATAAACACAACAGTTCCCTTAAAAAACCCCACCTGGTTACCACTAATTTTTTAAATAAATTGCATCAACTCAGAATTATTCTGCAGAGCTTTACACAAGTATACTTCCATTCTTTCCTGGTTGCTAGGACACAGTAAAACTAAGCATGCAAGTTGTCTTCAGTTGCAAGAGTTTCATCCTTTACATTGATTCTTGAAGAGATGACTTCGTACTTTGTTTTGGCAGCTTATATTTTGAGATTATCAAGACTATTAAGTCTCAGTCTGCAACCTGAATTTTTTACTGCTGTAGTCAAGCAAAGTGTCAAATACTTATCCATGTCCTCATTTCCATCCTGGGGCTACTGCAGCTTTCACCAACCACTGAAAGTATCAAAAGGCTGAAAACAGAGGTGGCTATGGCATGAGAGACTAACAATTCTGTATCTTTTAGGAAAGCTGAATCAAACATTTTTTTCAAGTAAAATATAAACTCCATTGCTTTATACTTAGAAAATTAGTACTATTGAAAGTTTCACATTATGAAGTTGGCAAAACCTTTATGTAAGGAAGTCAAAAGTCATGAGGGGTTTTTTTTGGAATAGATGGGTGGGAGAACAGAGTGCTTTGTTCTGGTAACCACTGCTAGTGGGGTAGTTAAGTATAAAGAAGTGTGCAACATAATCCAAAATGTAGAATGTAGTTACAGGAGACTGCAACAATAACAGAAACAATAGTGGATATTTAGAAACAAGGAGCTGGCAAATTATTCTCACTGAAATAAATGAGACTCAATCTCAAGCTAAACAGCAATAACCAATAGAACTTCATCTGCTGAGGTGCAAAGCATGAAATGAGAGCGAAGCCCCTCAGGTCACAGAGAGTAGGCTGCGAGGAGCACTGTGATCTCTGCACTGTGATCCTCACTGCGAGGAGCAGGGACAGGGCAGGGCAGGGTAGGGCAGCCCTTCCACCAGCACTGGCACTACCACAGCTCCAGCCCTGCTCCCAGCAGAATCATGGACAAGGACAAGCATGGAACAGAACCCTCATACTTTTGGACACCTTGTAACCACCACACCTGAAAGTGTATGCAGGAGCAGGAGTGTAAGTGTGATTAAAATGACACTTCTCACCACACCAATAATTTGTAATGATTTTTCTGTGTATCTGCATACACTACCATCTTGCATAGATGAAAAACTTGCAAGAGTTTTCCTTGAAACAAGCAGTCTCAAAATACTTTTCAAAGGACACTTCATTATTGTCCATTATGAGGAGAAATTTAAGTCCTGAATAGTAATGAAATGCATCAAGTCCTGAGTCAAAATTAGGCATGTCCTCCAGTCTAAGTCTTTATTACATAAACTTTGTTAATGAACTAGAATGAACAACTTACTCATGTTTGTTCACGTGTAAGAAAATTAATCAGAAGTTCCCAGCCAACTGAAGAGTAAGCTAAACAGAAAAGAAAGATCAAACGCAGACAGGTAAATAGAACTATTTTCATAGATTTATTTGAAAAATACTTACAAAAGCAAGTATGTTTGACACTAAAATAGTTAAACTTATTCTGTGTTTACATTGGTGTAGTTAAGCGTGCAGCATTAACAGTCTTTTCTGTTTGAAGCATTGTTAGTTTGCTGAAGTGAGGAAAATTGGGGTTTACTAAAGAACAATGTCTCCCTGTCACTTCCTCTGCAGCAACTACAGCTGTGATCTCTGTGTGAGATATCAGAACACTGAAAAATGTTTGCTTTACTAACTGCCACCTGCCAAGTGCAGATTTACTGGAACCTTGAAGGTGGGTCAGTTTTTTTCCCCTAGGAAGGAACAGGAGAGAAGAAGGAAAAGAAAACAAAAGGAGTGGTTTCTTTACGTGAAGAATTTACCAAAGCTACAATTCATGAAAAAAGAGTCCTTAAAAATGTCCTTTTGTTAGTTGCCATCTTCCTTCAAAATGTGTGCACACTTCTGAACTTACCCGTAAGTCAATTGCCATTCCTATAGCACTTGTTTGCTAGGAGAGGCCAGGACTAGAATAGCTAAGATTCCCCATCCATACAGCAGTTCAGTAGCGTCAGAAACAAAATACAGTGCAATTAAGTTTCCACATACTGTATAGCTACATTTTAAGACAAAACTGGCACAGGTACTGATTGAAAGAGTTTCCTGTCTCCAGGCAATCCACACTCTGGCAACAACCATAGTTCACAGAGTGGTGTACTGGGGCACATGGAGTAGATGGGATCTCACCAGCCATTGTTTTGCATGGTGCCAGTAGCTGCTGCTGCTGCTCGAGCCAGCATATTTCTGTGTGCCTCGGAAGCAGAAGAAAAAGTCCCATCCATCACATGCATTGGCAGCATTTGCCTTCTGCCAGGCTGAGGGGTGTAGCTGTTCTCTCGCCAGTCTTCTTCTGGAGGCATATCAACTCTCCTTGGACCCGGGGCCTTAACAAAAGAGGGGGGCACAGGGCAACCTTGAGAAGCACCGGGATCCCAAGAAGGCTCACGTGGTATTCTTAAAGTGCTGTAGTCTGTGCTGGCTGGTAGTCTGCAACTGATGGCATGAGATTCTTGCATGTGATGTTGTGAAGGCTGTTGGAGGAAGCCTTCCTGTAAACTCTTGCCTGGCTGGCCGGCATGTTTCCCCCAGAGCATTGTTCGCTTATCTGGTAACGTGGCTGTTTGCCCAGCAGGGTAACTTGTGTTCAGCAAACGCCCGGGAACACTTGATGCTCCACCTCCTACATGCAAATTAACAAGAGGCTTTTGCCCCTGGGAGAGGGTGCCTTTAGGTACACAAGGGAGACTCCCATAGCTCAGTGCCACACCTGGGTAGTCTTCACCTTGGAAAGCTTCACCCCTGTCAGGCACAACCAGAAGTTTCTGGATGATGTTCTTCTGATCTCCTGAAATAAATTTTAAAAAATTTGCTTAGTTATAATTTTTGTTTCATCCTCCCTGAACTTTCAGCTGTGGCCAGCAGGTGACAGAAGAACAATGAAATCACTAGTACATCCAGTTACTGGCTGACATGCAATTCTGAATAAAAGCTACCTGTACCTTTTCCAGCATTCATTTTCCTCACTGCATTTCCTGTCTTTATCTTACTGCAGCTGCTGTCACAGATTTCAGATTTCTTTACTAGCCCCTTGTTTCATCATAGAGGAGCCCAACAAAGTATTTCAAGGCTGGTAGATCAAACTGGTTTTGATGCTGTCACAGGGAAAATATTTCGCATGCAGGAAGTAGTTGTTCCTACTGGCACACGTGTGATTTGTGGGAATGAGTAACTTGTGGAAGCACTCTCATACATGGCAACAAGGTGGTGGGTCTTACCCTTACTTTTAAATTAAAGAAAATAACTCACAAAAATATTTGATATGATTTTATATAAAGCCATCATATAGTTTCCATAAAAGCTATTGGCTTTGATAATGCACATTTAGCACAGAACTAAAGAAAAACTCCAAAGAGCAGAGAAGAAGAAATGTGATTTGTCCTTCCAGATTTCTGGAGGAATTCAGGCAGATGGTGAAACTCCATTATGAAAGACAAGAACCGAGGAGCTGTACTTCAGCAATATTTCTGATCGGGAAGAAGGATGAAAAGTCCTGTGATTATTACCTGACAGTTTACGTGCCTTGCCCACCATGCTGGGCATCAGTACATCATGGGGTGGGTGCTGCACCTGGTTTGGGTTGTGCTGGGGATCAAAGGGAAATACAGGAGGATCATGGGGGAAAGGAAGGGAAGTGGAGCTGGAAGAACGGTGGCTGGTGTCCACTGGCATTTTCCTCGTATTTGGTGCTTCCTTTTATAAAATGAGAAAGGAGAAGAACAGAACATAAAATGATGAGTAAACACAGACTTGGGTTGAAACAAGCAAAGGTGGTGTTGATCCAAGGAAGAAAGGGATGAGTCACTGGAACAAAAACATGCATCTGTACGCGAAAAAGACAGACAAAAACTGCATCAATCCAGTAAGGCTTCTACTGAAGTGGTGGGCTACTTAGGATCATTAGACTGGAATTATACCAAAAAGAAAAAGCCAAAAGAAACACAAACCACTCCTGGAGGTTTGGCTGACAAACCAAATACATGAAACAATGTCAGGCCAGTCAGCATTGGAAATGGTACACTACACAAGCCATGAAATAGAGTAGTGCTGATTTTTCCTTTTTATTTTCTAGCAGGCTTTACTGAAAGCTCTGATTCCAGACTATGAACAGATTTACCTGTCGCAGCTGAAGTATTTACCTGTGCTGTACCTTTTCCCTCTACTAAGAGATACCTACCCCAAAAAGCAACGATGGCTGAACGGCACAGTAACAAACCATCACAGACTTGAGCCCAACGCCTAACTTGAAGAGTAGTAACAGACAGCCATCCTACTGGCTGCTTGTGTTGTGGAGAGAGAAACATTAGCAGAGGAAGTGGGTCATAGACAGCTAGAGGTTTTTAACTGCTTCTGCCAGCACTTCCAGATAGAGTCAGAGCCCTTAACTAAAGCACACTGAGGAGCAGACTCTTCAAAGTTGACATATACTTACTTTATGGTACACAGCAGAGAGATGCAATTGGACCGACCTGTCTACATAACTGATTTTGCAACTGAGACTCTTCTACACCTATTACACAGTTGGTTTCAAATAAAAGCTTAAGTACAGTGTGCAAAAATTTCAGTCCAAGCCAAAACTTGACATTATATCTAGCTATGTTGCTAAACACTCTGTTACTGGTTTTCTGACACTTTTAAATTTCATCTAAGACTACTTAACAGAGAGGATAAAGGAAAGATCAATTTCCTTACTTTTAGTTATTTTCTGTATGTAGCTGTCTGCATATTATGCACCAAGTCTTGAACTGCCTCCCCTTTAATGCTTACTTTTACTCTCTAAAAATGCTACTTGCTTAATAAACTCACGAGAGCAGAAACTTTCATTTTGGTAGGGTAGGGGTTTTTTAAGTTACAGCTGTAGGAGAAGCTTTCTTGAAAATAAGTCAACTGAAAAAAATGTTTATACTGGTTGTCTCTGCATACTGGCAAGTAATGTAGCTGACACACCTACCAGCTGCACCAGCCACTACTCTGCAATGACACCTGAAGAAGATGGCTTTGTTACTTATATAAAAGTTCATTCTTCTTCCAAAGAGAGAACAAAAAATACAGGCTTTTATCATGGCTTATTATTGAGTTATCTTCTGTCTCGTTTGTTAACTACTAAATGCAGACAGAGAAAACAGCAACCCTACACACAGATGATAGCTCTCTGGAAAGCTGCACATCATTCTACTTACAAAACTGTGAGAAGAGACCAAGGTCTCTTCTCTGTTTGAGATAACTGTCCCACTGAGACTGCGAGCAATGCGACGGAAATTCTCTGCACTGTATATTTCCTCCTCTTCTGGTTCCCTGCTATGTTCTCTGGTATATGTGACCTGCAGACAACATCACACATTTCAGACAAGGTTCTTCATAATATCAATTTTGTGCAATAATTAATAGGGAACAGATGAATAGAAATATAATGGAGCATACTTCAGTGACATTTAGTGACCTTTTCTTTCTCGAAATCCTTCTTTCAGGTACTACTTTGAAAACTTAAGATAAATAGGTCTGTTTGGATCTGATTAAAATATTTTTTCTTATAGTCTTTCTTCCATTAGTAAATATACACAAATTGATTTGTTTAAATGAGATTCATTCTTTTATAAGTACCTAAATCCAGGATAAAATGTCTCTAGTGGGATGAATCTACCTAAAGGAGTGACTGCTGCTACAGGCATCACTACCCCTAGAGAGATAATCATGGCTGTAGCTGACAGTCATCTTATGGAAAAAAAAAAATCTAGGATTATTTGATCAATGATGGAAGCTTGTTAATCTTATTCTAGCAAGGCAAATGTTTATTCCATCTTTCCTTTCCTTTGTTCTATAAAGGAAAAGACTTTGAGCTCCCTTTAACAAGTACAGAGATATTACAGGAAATGTCATTTCCTCTTGAAAATACTTTCATGTCTTCACTTGTGTTGATATGTGAAGACATTGATATGTAACTGCCAGTTATTTAAACCGGGTCTTCCCAGGAAAAAAAGAAAATGAATTTTCTCCCACTCTGAGGTGACTAACTACCAACTGTAGCAAATACCAAATTATCGCCCACTTAAGAAATATGTAGTGACACAGTGAAAAAAAAAAGCTTGTGCCCCTGCAAGTAGTAAAATTAAGAAGCAGTTCTCATCAGTTGTGATGCAAGGGAATTCATGTCACTAAGTTCAAAGAGACTAGATCTTAAAGTTTTCAGGGGTGTGTTCCTCCAAGCCAGGATTTAGATCATTTGACTGCATGTAAGCTGCAGGTAGCATGGGTCACTCATATTTTAGCTATGCTCATATTTTAACCCTGTGCTAGACTGCACTTGAAATTCTCTCTAAGATTAGTATCAACAACCCCAGTACCTTTTTCATAATATATTTCACATGTCCCACTGTGACAAAATTCTAGAGGTTGAGCCCTTCCCCCTCTAGTATATCTTAAGTAACAAAATGTCACCTTGGAGACAGAAGAGACAGTGGATCCACAAAGACTGCGCTCGATCTCCGCTGTTGGGGTTTTCGACAGACCCATGCCAGCTGTAGCAGGCAGCTTCCTCACACTCAGGTTCACAGAGACTGGGAAGGAAAACACTCTGATTAAATTCAACACCTGATTGCATGTTATGACACATTTCTGACTATCTTAGGTCTGACTCCAGCAAAGACAGAGGGACTACACACAGAACAAGAAGTCAGAGGTCTTTGGAACATTAATACATCAGTTAACACCCAACATTTCAAGGGGAGACAGTCTATCAGGATACTATACCTTCTTCCCTGGCCCTTCTGCAAGCTTCAGGGGAGCAGTTAATCAAACTTTTTAAGATTTAAATGATTTAACTGCACACCAAGACTTGCCTGATACAGAGCTGAGATTGCTCAGAGAGCTCAGAGACAGAAAATCAGCTACCAAAAGGAAGTTACCTAAGGTTACTTGGGCTAAACAAGTCAGCCTCAGGTTCCCACACATTCACCAGCTCCTTCCCATTCAGTGCTAGTGTCTCAGCCATTTGTTGTGCTGGTTAAAATAGTTAAAGGTGTTATTTTTAACTAGGATTGCTACAATTACTTCACTTCAGTGCAATCCCCATCAACCAATTACAATCCTAAAATTTCTCATGAAATAGACAGATCAATGAGCTAATTAAACTGGTCACAGGGAGTTCCTCTATAAAGGAAGAAAGGTGATATGCTGATAACAACATCTTTTCTGCATTGAGGTGGTTGCATTTGGAGAATCAAGTCTTGGCTTTAACTCTGCTGTAAAGCCCCTCTAATGAAACAGGCATTTTCACCGTGATTCAAAATGCAAAGGTCTTACAAAACCTGTTACAATGGGTCAATGTTTCAACACCATTTGCAAATGAATAGGTAATCCAAGTTAAAGAAAGGAAGAGCAGTCCTAGACCTAACTCAGGTGATTTTCATCCAGTTCATCACAGTAGATGCATTGGTTCAAACTTTTCAGTTTTATACAGAATTTGCAGAACTTAGGAAGAAAAAAAAAGAGTTACAGCAAACCAGAAGATCTCAAATACAAACTTCACTTTAGAAGAATATCTGTATCTCATATCCCTCATAAATGAGGTGGGAAAATAGGCAAGAAAAGTCAGCATAAGAAATGGGTCATTTGATGACAGAACTCTGGAACTCTGTCCAGCTGACACCAAAGCAACTGGGCTTTATCCTGGTAGATTTCCAGAAAGAACTTCCAAAATCAGTTGGAACATATAAGGCCTTCTCAAGCCTATGCAAGAGAGTATCTGCAAAGTGAGGACAGATCCTGCCTAACTCTGAAAGCAAACCAAAAGGACAACAAATGGTATATGGCCACATTTCGATGTCTTAACCAGTCTGCGAGTGGACTGCAAGACGTGAGAGTTCAGAGAAAACTCAAGCTGTTGAACAGAAACCCGTTCAAGACTTTACTGCAGTACTCACTCTGATCACAGCCAGGTCTGACATTGTCAGGAAAGATGGAGGTGCCACGTCCATGGGTGCAGGGCAGGGGAAAACCTGTCTTGTGTATTCATTGCAATATATATCATATGTGTATAGCTATATCTGTGTCACTTTGGTACCCATCCAATTTCAGGCTGCCTTGTATTTAACCAGAAAATTCATAGCTTTAATGCTATGACACAGATTATAAAGAAATTTGCTTCACTTGTGAAGCAGAGAAACAAGGTGGCCCTATCTCAGGCAGGAGATTAGATCAGCTTAAGTGGAACCAGACTGCTGTCATCAGACTCTAACTGAATGTCTCCAGCAACAGCTGGATGTCCTCATCAGCAGAATCTGTTCATTTTCTTTCAGCACCAACTAATCCACAAGGTCGCATGGATCTTAGTGCAGGTCATGTACCCTCAATGCTGCTTTCACAAGTAATTTTCCAGAATTTAAAGCAGGTAGTCCTTAGCAAAACACAGGTTCAACTCCAAACACTTTTAAAAGTCATTCCCCTCAACCAGGTACAGACTAAATTCTCAATTATAATACAATCAGTTAAAATTCACCAAGGTGGAGAACATTAACATCAAGCATAGAAACAGTTTAATAAATTCCAGAGGTGACGTAAGACTTTCAAACGGCAAAATTCATTAGCCTGACATAAGCAGCTAGCTCCCTACTTGAAAACAGGATCAATTATTTCTATGTTACTCTTGACAGATGTTGCTCTCTTTTTGCCAAGATCAACAGCTACTCTGCAGCCACCCCAGGCAGTGCTATCACACTGCTTTCTCTAGTTAGCTGGAATGTTTCCAGAGTCTGCAACCTGAATTTTTCTGTATCTGTGCACAAATTAATGCCTGTTTTAACTAAATCGACCGGAAAACGCATCTTCACCTATATTTGAGTACATAGGCAGGTCAACCAAGAAAAACAACTGCATCATTCTTACCTGATTGGTCAAATGGATACCTAGCACTGTCCTGTCTTCCCAACAAAGGCCTAGCAGCCTGAGATGCCTGCAGACTAGTCTGATAGAGGGATTCCAGTTCTGAGAGCTCCTGTTCTGTGTCTTGATTCCACTGTGGATGCAGATGCACTGGGATCCTGCTCAAGTCATCTCCAACTGCTCTCTGATCAGAAAGGAGTGGACTCCTCCCAGGTACAGGAAGCCATTCAGTATTCTTATTAGCCTTCTGAGAACTGTAATACCTAGTAACATTATTCACCCAACGGTCCACAGGCATAGAGGCAACCATGCTACTAGCAGCTCCATCATCCACCTCTTTCATTCCTCCATCATGACAATGCCTTTCCACATAGGGTGCAGGGTCTGCTATATTCTGCCCACCTCTTCTACACAGTTCTTCACTGTGAGAACAAAAACTCATAGAAGCAACATGTTGGGCACTAAAACCCTTCAAAGAAACTACCCCATCCCTAATATCCGCAGCTGAGCGTAATTTTTCAGAAGACTGGTTTTTGTTTTCTTGGTTTTGATGGAGTAGCTGTCTGTAACCAGAAGATGAATGGTTGATGAAAGATTTTTGTGTTAACTTTGGAGACTTCTCATCCTGACACACTGCAGTAATCCAGTCTTTTTCATGAGTACCTTTTCTCTGGGAGACTGCATGCATTTTCTGAAACTGCTCTGCCAAGGAGCGAACATGTCCCTTTGTACTAAAAGCCTCAGATTTACAACCATCTGCTGTGCCATATTCACCCTGTGAGGGTAATAACATCTCCTGGCTGTTTGCTCTGGAGTACTTATTTTTCTGCAAAGGATCCGAGGAGCACTGCTGTGTAGGGGATGAAGTTGCAGAGGTCAGTGCATGATAGGCCCCTAAATGATCAATGCTGGGCCTCACTGGAGAGCTTGCAAGTTTGGAACAAGCACTGTGCTGGCTGTCCCTTTCAGGAGATGGTGCTTGTGGTGGATGTGGACAGGGAAACAGTGTAGGCAAAGACCCAGAGTTTATTGTGTTAGCCTTGGATTTGTAGTGAGGCGTGAGAATAGGCTTTATGTTATGAACCTCTTCTAACTTGCTGCTGCTGCAGCAATCCCTATAGTCTTTTGGCCCTGCAGCTGTTGTGTCAGCAAATTCCCCACTATTGTGGGCATCACTGTCAGTTCTTGCGGACCTCTCTGCCAACCCTTGCCTATAGGGAAAAGAGGGAACTTGGTCATGAAAATCAGCAGAAGCAGACTGGAAGTTTGGAGAGATCCTGTTGGATGGACTGCTTTCAGAAGGGGGCAAGGAGGAAGACTCTGGATATAATGATGAGTGCAATTCATGGCAGGAAGCAGGTGGGTGGAAGAAAGAACTGGACCCAAATTCCACTTCTTTGTTGGGTTCCAGTGGTACCTCCTGGCTCAGCAGTACTTGGAGCGGGCCAGTCTGTTCACTAAAACACACAGAAGAGTAAATGATTAGCAGTAGTCATTGCTTATGTTTATTCCTAGGGTACAGACCTTGCACTAGGTGACATACACACTTTGCTCACTGTATTCTGATGAAGACTTTGCATTAATTCACTAGACACATACATGTTAGTCCTTTGCTTCTAACTTTGTTTTCCTACTCTAACAATCTAACGGAATCCATTTCATACTTTTAAGAGTATTTTGCTCCAATTAGGCTCTATATGAAGTATTCTTGTACAGCACAAGAGTAATTTCAATCAGCAGACTATGTGACTAGGGACAACTGTAAAAAGAGTAAAAATAGCATTTATATATAATAAAATAACTCTTTTCAACAGTAACATCTTATATATCTTTTGAAATACTTTGGACATGTCTGTGATCTGAACACGAACTGACAGTATTTCTGTAAGGTCCCCTCTCTCCAGGCAACTTCATGAAGAATGACTTGACAAATGGAAGGAATAGGCTGAAATTTTTCTGTTATCTTTATATTCTCATTTTCTGAGATAATTATCCAAAACGTTAAATGAAGTTCAAGCTAAACACATAACTATTATTCTGCAATAATTTGTATCCTGAGCATACTTCTAGAAAATAATGTTCATTCTTTTATGTACCAATGGAAGACAATTATATTCTTGGGTCATACATGTCCCTGGCATTTTTCTGCATTTAGTTAGCATTTTAATATATAGACAGAACAAACAGTACTAAGTCCACTGCCTATGAGAAAATGACAAGGCTACATCAGCTCCAGCAGAAAACTTTATGTCACTGTAAAATCACTGCTTTGTTTCCTCCTTCAGATGCACGGAATGAAAGTTACCATGACGACCTAGTTGATGTATGTAGCAATACAACATTATCTGTCGGGAATTGCAAACTTCATACTGTCTACAATGTTATTTACATCAAAGCTGGAGTACAGAACTCTGGCTATGAATAGGGTTTCTTTTTCATTGGCTGAAATATTAACATTTGGTTGTATGTAACTTTTTGCAAAAGTAACAGTTTCCACAGAGCAGCAGTGAGTGAGTTTAGCATTAACAAAACTAGTTAAGAAAGTGCCTTTCATTTTCTTAGAATCTGCCAAAACACCTAATTTGAGCTCTGCATTTCTCCTGTAAGACAGGATATAATGGACCCCTGATTGACAAAAAGATCAGTTTTCATTACGTGTAATTCAGGTACTGCAGGAAAAGAAAAGAACATTATGAACTAGAGCCTGGCAGGTGTGCAAATTAACTGGGTTTGTATATAGCTGTATGCGGCATTTACAGAAAGGAACAGAAAAAAATTCTCATCCAAGATTTTATCTAAGCTTCTGGTAAAATAACATGTAAGAAAGGGGAGAAGCAAAAAAGTAACAGTTCAAGAAATAGCCTAGAAATTGGATAGGGATGGTCTAGTGCTAGGAGGGAATGGCATGGGAAGAAGGATTAAGCTGCATGCTTAAGAGGGTAGGAAGAAAGGATCGGTTATAGCAGAGAGTTAATTATGCTGTAGTTAAAGTCAGTATGGAAGAAAGAATCATGAAGAGACACTGAGGAGGGCTGGCAAGCCAGGCTACAGGATGCTGGGAAGCACAGAAAGAAAATGAAGAATGATGGAGTAGTCAAGGTGACAGGATCAGGATCTGGATTCAAGAGTTGTATCAGTACACCACTAGAAAAGTGGACTAGAAAGAAAAGATCCGTGTACTTGGCAGTTTTCAAACAACAGAGTGCTAAACACACTGGCTGATGTTCCAAACATAAAAACAACTACAGCACGATTTTGACTGTAGTATAGTCTTTCACTGACTGAGTCCTGAAACTGCTCCTGATTATAAACAGTCACATTTCATCCTACCACATCCCCACTTTTTTTAGCCATGTATTATGTATTGTATTTTTTCCCTTGGTGCATGAAATATCAATGCTGCCAGGCACTGACTGCTACAATTCTCTGTCACAGATCACATTTTTAACACATGGACATTGGACTATTCTATAAAGACTGGGAGAAAGGGTGGTGGGGAGAGGAAAAATGGGGTAGTTGACTGTTTTATGATAGGATTTAACCTAAAGAAGAAAAGAATAGGGTGTAACACAGTAGGACTTGGACTATTCAGGGGAATATACATAGTTTGCTATTTCTTTCCAGACTGCACTGCTCACAGATGCAGCCCAGGTCTGTGCCTAGGCGAGGTACTCGCACTACCTTGTAGACTGGGCCATGGTGCCGCCCTGTGGTGGGTGGCAGGCTGGCGGAGGCAGCGGCTGCGGTGGCTGTTGGTGCTGCATGCGATCCTGGAGGCTCCGGGCTTTTCGGATACTGATTTGCAGCTTCTTATCGACTAGGGCTCTGATGTGAGTGCTAGCGCTGGCATCATGCATGGCAAGTCTTAGTTTAGCTAAAATGCAAAAGAAAACATAGCAGAAAACAAACAGAAAAAAGGAATAAAATTGAAAAAGAAAAAAAAAAAAGATGCAGCAGGAACAAAAAACATGGACCATGCAAATACTGCCACAAAAGAATTCACAAGATGCTATTGTTTGC
Source organism: Erpornis zantholeuca (assembly GCA_013400515.1). Lineage (NCBI taxonomy): Eukaryota > Metazoa > Chordata > Aves > Passeriformes > Timaliidae > Erpornis > Erpornis zantholeuca. The sequence continues at coordinate 39,837 of VZTN01028021.1, forward strand.
ATTAATGCACATTCAGCTTAGCCAGGTGTACAAACACATTAATTGAAACTAAACCAAAATAAAATAAAAACAATATCCTTGTTTTAGCCCAATTTCTCATCCCTTTACACAGGCTCTTTCCAGCCCTACTGCCCTACTACAATGATGCTTCATTCTGTCATCTACTCCTCTCCTACATCTTCCATACCTGGGACTGCCTTTATGTGCAGGAATACCCAGCTGGGATTTGAGATTCCTTGGTGGAATGAAAGCTAATAGAGCTGTCACCACAGCTATATGCTGCACCCTTTATTCTGCAGTCCATAAAAGCCAATTTCTAAATGCAAACAGCACAGGAGCTACTCACCCTGTCTGCAGCCATTCTACACAGACAGAGGGGAGCATGGGGTGAGACAGCCAGCCAGTCATAATGGAAAAACACCAAAAATAAAAGGAAATCACATAGCACACATTCTCAAAGGTTACAATGCATTTAAGCACTTCAATGTCCTAATGTTTTTTTCTTCATGAAAGTAAAGTACAGCATAGTTCACTTCTGCTAATCCAGAGGACTCAAGAGTGGGCTACTATTTTCTTCCTATGCTACACCCTCCATGAAAAACAGGGGAGCTTAAAGGCCTTTGCATTTCAGCCTGACGATGAGGAACAATTGTGAGGACCAAGTGGCAAGGGGAACCACCTACCAAGTGCTTGCTGAAACATACCATTTAGCACCAAAAAGGGCACATCAGCACCCCAGTGCTGTTACTAGCTTAGCACTGGAGAGAACAACAAAATGAATGCAAAGATGAAAAAACAGAGATGAAGAGGGATAGGACTAAAACCCCCAAATGGGAATGCTTATAAAAATGAAAAATTCTGTCTACCTGCACCTTCTAAAGACCAGCTGGATCCCCATATGACCTGACCCCTTAACGTGATGTAGCATTTCAGACTCTGTTCTGTATTAGTACACAATCAAAGCGCAGTAGCTCAGGCGGTTAAGGTTACTTACATATAGCTTCGTTACAGAGAGCCAAAGCTGCAGCACAATCCCCCTTCTGCTCCTGATTCAGCGACTCTTCAAAGACTGAGTCTGCCTCCTGCATCGACTTCTCAAAGCCATCATTCCTCCCTGCAAATGGGCAGCACCCTTCATTTTGGTTTCAGTCATTCAGAACCCTCACTTACCCTCATCCCATTGGCGATCGCCAAATCCTTCCAACATGCGGATTCTCGCAGAGGCTGCACATATCCCAGACTGCACCACCTAACCTTTCCTAAGCAGAAGTACATCTTCAGCACCCTCATATGCTTTAAATCCACACAGTAAAACAATGTGAAACGCATTTTTTCCCTCAAATTTTCTTTAGTTGAGAGAGTTGTACTGGCTTATTCTACTATTTTCAAAACTTTAAAACAGTACAAAAGATGGTGCGGACATATCACAGAGTCAGTTCAAGTAAGTTCTGTCAAGTAGGAATTAAACTAAACTTAGAATCAAATCTAAACCAAAATGTATCAGTAAAAGAAATACAGCAGATCAGAGTTTTTTCATTGTATGTTAAATTTCCTGACAAAACCCATCTGTCTCTTCTTCATCAAAATGGAAGCAAACTGAAACAACGAACATGTCTGGGGAAGAAAACTTGGACTTGACTGTGAATATAAATGCCTGCATGAACTATTTCTATAAATGAGTTCAGTGCATACACTTAACTGCTGTAAGCAACATACAGAATATGAAAACTCAAGTCTTGAAGCTTGAAAATCAAGGTGGTGGAAGCTGAGAAGACAGGGACAACTATTAAGAATTCTTTTTGCAACAATTTAGAAAACTGTGTTGGAGAAGAGAAAGATAAATCATCTTTGGACACAAAAAACCCCCCTTGTCCTGGCAGCATAACATCCATTTCTGAGAGGAAGAAATGTCCAAACTATTTGGTGTCACCTATTAGGCACTATGCAAATTATACACTAAAATGTAAATATTCAAATGAGGCAGGGGAAACAGAAAATAAAACTTGACTTTTTACTTTGTTTAGGAGTGGGTCTTTTTAATGGTATGTCTCTATCATAGTGGTAGAGAACATGAATATCTTTATCAGCCAACAATAAATTACATTCTCTCAATCCACACAACAGATGCTGTGGCCTGACCAGCTCTCCAAAACCCTTGTGCAGAGATGTAAATACAAACTCTTTTACCATAAACCCCAAAGAACCTGCATGAAAAGCTAGAACTGGAGAGAGAAGTGAGAGTTGTTAGAGCAGTAAGTTAATCAAGCAGCACATTCAGTTTCAAAATCAAGGCAACTGAGGCTTGTAATCAAGGGCAGAAAACTAAAGTTAGCTTCTTTGCATGAATTTAGCAGTTTACTTGAGGGGAAAATGAGTCACAAGTGTTCTGGAGTTCTGCATACAAGCAAGCCTTCCAGGCAGTCAAGCAGTCTGTTAATGTTAAGCTATTGTATCTCTGACTGGGGTGGGGAAAAGACTTTAAAAGGACTGAGCAGAGACTTTCCTAGATCTCAAGTCAATGCATCTGAACTCCTCAAACATCCTACTGAGTTCTTTTTTGACTAAGCATTAGTCTAGTTTACTTTCTTTTTAGCAAAGAAAAGCTAAGCAATCTTTGCTTCTCTCAACTAATAGAACAGATCAAAAAGAGCAGGTAATGTATTGGAGAACATGCTATTTTCTTTCATGCAGGAGAAGCAGTGAAGACAACATGCTAAGCAATAGATTACTTTTCCTTTTTAATTACTTTTCAATTTAATTACTTTTCAATTTTTAAATCACTGGCATTTATGTTACGAAAGCAAACACTGTACTAATAAAAGAATGTATCCATCTAGTCTGGTACATCAGAATTTTTCACCTTGTTACCAGCAGGCTATAGGAGGACTGTAAAGGATAATGATGGTCAGCAAAAGTTACACAAACATTCCCAGTCAGACATTCTCATGGAGATCATATTGTTCAGCTGCCAATGTCACTCTAGCTGCTCAGCAGTTGGCATGGCTGTAAGCTGCAGAGCACAGTTGGGATTGTGTCCAGAGCTGCCACTGCTGTGGGCTGCCCCTCTCCTTCCTCTCTTTGAGCAGCAAACCAGCAACCTCAACTCTTTTCTACATCAGGTTGGAGGAAGCAGCATGGGGATGCCAGGAGGCCTGGCAACACAGGATACCACAGTAGGAGTGCTCTGACCATGCACACACTTGCTGGACCAGAGCCCAGGTGTTCACTACACCCTTCTTGGCTCTGCTTACCCTCCAATGACCCCCAGTTAAGTATTCCGGCAGGTTTCAGGGCTCACTCTTGACTGGGTCAGTGCACTTTATCCCACCTTTCTCTTGAATCCCCTTACTGGTTGATGGAGATTTAGGGCTAAAACAAAGGTATTACATGTGAATCCTGTCATGTTCCCTCTGCTACAGCTGCATCCTTCCAATTAAACCTCTTTTGCTGCCATCTCCTGCTAGAAAGATGAGGAGTCATGGAAAAGACAATCAAACTCAGTATCTGGCTTCTAATTTTTTAAAAATTGTTTTTCCCTAGAAAAGATATGCAACCTAAACCCAACTCAGATTTTCAATTAGATACAGCCACAGTACTTGTCCCCACACTGCACAGCCAGGCAGGGAGAAAGACTGGAAAGCACAAGGACAGGAACAGGCAGAATAGCTTGGGGCTGTAAAGGTACTAAAATGAAGCAGAAACAGAACAATGGTTTATACGAACAACCTCTGCTGTGGGTGGAGCTGAGGTGCCTGAAAGGTACAAACAGCCCTGCTCATTCCAAGATGCTGGTTAAAGGCTTACAGCTAAATCTACATATCAATATGATTAACAGTGTGTATCAAAGTAAAAATGGAAAGATGCAGATATATTAAGAATACCTCTATGTTACTGTTTTCTCATTTAAGAAGAAATTTGGTCAAAATACCAAAGTTTTTTCACTTTCTACAGGTTTGAAATGGATAGTATTTCACCACCTGAAGGTACAAAATTGTAACGGGGTGTGGATATGGTGAGAGAGAGAGAGACACACACACACACAATTAAAACAGGAAATTACATTCAAAGGTTCAAAACTTCAGCACTACCATCTTGCAAAATATACTGCATTCCAAAGGTTACCCTGATTCTGCAGTTCATCTAGATCCATGAACCTGCTGGGACGGGGATTAAAGCCCATTGCTGCCTCCATTTCCTTTTCTCTTTTTCTGCGTAGTTCTTGCTCATGGGCTCTCCTTGCCACCTCTTCTTGCAATTCATCCAGCTCACTCTTTAAAGGAACAAAGACGTCTCCACCTTCAAAACAAACAAACCAACCAAACTTTTTTGACAGCTACATCTCTTAAAGTATCCCTTAAAAGACAAAAAAGTATTAATGGAGAATAAAATTAATATTAGATAATAACAGTTTGAGTCCACTGAATTGTAGAACACAAATTCTGCTTTGTTAAATTTTACTTATAAAACCTCAGCCAATACAGCAGTGCTTCAAGCTTCCCTGCAGCACAGCCCATGGATTCACTGACTCACGAAAACAGCATACGGAACAGAGAGAATCATTGGAAGAAATAACCCTAAGCTGATGATGAAATCTCAAGGCTTCTTTATAATTTTTCTGTTTATAATTTGTAAATAACTCTATGTCAAATTAGCCAGATCACTAGCTTGTGAAAGTTAAATGGATTCCAAGTGAGATATTTTTCATGTAACTGCATAGAGTGGATAAAAAGGGGAGGAAAATAAAGCTTATCAATATCCTACACAACAGAAATCCATCAGTTGTCATTCTCATTTCCAATATGACCAGTATTCAGAAAGTGTCTCTCCTCTTGCCTTTCCCTTCCCCAGACTCTCTGGAATAAAGTATTTATTTAGAATGATGCATAAGCAGAAAAGCTTAGCCTCAGCCCAAACATCTTGTAAAAAAATATTCACAGTTCTAACAGTTTTGAATTTTGTACAGAATTACAAGCTTGCTTTTCAGGACTCTATTAAGTTATGAGTTATGCTTGAGAGGGTATTTTTGACTGATGGCAAAATACTGGAAGAAAGAAAGAACAGGAAAAATAGCTTTATTTTATCAGTTAAGTCAATACACCAAAGAGATGCCAGAGCAACATGATCAAGGGAATATTCCAACAAAGTTTTTTGCAATCCTCTTTGGTAAATCTTAGAATTCTTTCTTGTAAAACTGTTACGTTCCCCAAAGTTTCTTCTCTCTTTCCTTATAATTTCCCCATGAACATAAACATCCAGAAAGTATGGAACAACTCCAATACAATTTACCTTGCATATCCACCCCTGCAAAGTGTATCTTACCATTTCCAATGGTGTGTGGGCTGTTTGTCCAGTTCCCAATTGATGAAGCTGACTCCACTTCCAAGATGCTGCTACTGTGAGACTTTGGGATGTTACGCCAAGCAGGAACAAATCCACCTGCTCGCTTCACATGAACATCCCTCCAAGAAGACAGTAATTATAGTTTACCATTTGTTTAATCTCTCCAGGAGAAATTGTATCTACCTTTTTTGTATCTACAAAAACATATACTTGCATTTTAATCTAATTTTAAAAGAAGCCTACCATAAGAAAATCTTGGGAGAAACAGGGAAAGAGGAAGTTAATAAGGAGGACAGTAATTCTATTCTCCTCCATAAGATTACGTAATTCATATTAAAATCATGGTCCGGGAGTTGTTCAGAACAGATTCTTACAGCTGAAAATCTACTATTCTGGCTATAAACAGTGCCAGCTTGTGGTTACTTGAAGTTACTTGAAAGAAACACATTGTACTATCTATTTATTTTTACATACCAATATTGCAAGTATGTCTGAAAACAAAGATTTCTATACAAGGCTATTGATCTCTCATTTTGTGCAAGGTGTCTATGAATCAATGGTTTAATTGAAACAAAAAGGACTATGAGCTACTCAAAGTACAAGGTTTTAAACCACAAACTAAGGGTACAACTATTTCAGATGTATCACTTTAGACAACATTTTTCACTCAATCAAGTCCTGGGTTTTTCTCTTCTCACTAGCAGTAAGTTAGCAATATACTGAAAAGAATAGGCTCCCATTTCCCTACTATTTCTCCCCTGTCCCAATAAGCTGTATTGCAAACTAGGACCACTGTTTTGTAAAATGTTCTACACCATTATGTAACTACAAAAAAGACATCAAGATTTCAATAATTTCAAACATGAATTTTGTTGAAATCTACCTGTGGGTGTTTGAGCTTTCAGACAAGGGCATGTCCAGACTAACTGGGCTGTTGCTGTTGCGCTCACTGCTTTCGTAGCCAGACTCCATCCTCTGTATTAGATGAGGATGTTGATCCCCCACGTGGTGCTGGGTGCCCCGGCCCAGCACACTGCGCTTGTATCTGACATTTGACTGGCTTGACCTTGGTTCATGAACAGTGTGTTCCTTCACCTCATTTGCAGTAAGTTCTTTACCTGTCAAGATAAAACAATATAGCTCAGTAGAAGACCTAAGCAAAGATATCAGTAAAATATCCATATACATGTTAGCTTCTCAACTATGTTTAAATCAGAAGCACCATCCTTAATTTAGTGTAAAACCTGCAATATTAAGCAAGAAAAACCCAATACTTTCATAGCTTTCCTAGCAATTTCATAGCTTTCCTAGCAATTTTAAGCAATAATTGGTTCAACAAATGCATCTGAATCTTTCCCCTTTAGTATAACGTACCATATTGCCCCTGAGGTACTAATTAAGTCTAGAATGAAAATCCTTTCTTTCCCATAATCATTTGTATTTGCACAAGATAATTTTATGGTTTATCCAAATACAATTGGTACAGTACTCTGGAATGCTCTCATTTTTTACATTGCTTATTTTGCCATTTATGATTTGTTGTGGCTTATATAAATGACAGAAAAACTTGTGGTTTTTTAATTCTGCCATATACATTTCACGGTCTTTTCACTTAATTCTTGTTTGCTTCCCTTCCTTCCCTGGAGGTGTGTTCTCTTCCCCTTCACCTTCCCTTTACATATTCCTTTATGCTTCCCAATTCTTTTCAACTGTCAAAACCAGCAAAGTCTCCGTGTACAAGCTGCATAACTTCTATAGTGTAAAATCTTTCCCAGATAAATCATCACTGGCTTCCAGGCTCTTATCCTCACAATAGGAACTCTTCACTGATACGCAGAGGTATTTCTGCACCTTTCTTGGAGCCATCAAGTAAAAATACCATGAGGAGCCAGAGGAAAAGCCAGAGCAATACATAAGGACAAACTTCAGACAGTAGTATAGCATGTGTCCATTTAAGCAGGGTAGATGGTATTGTTTCCCTTATTATTTCCTTAGACAGGAAACACAGCACACAGAAATCAAACAGAATTACCATACGTGCAATTTAAATACCCACACAGGAATTAGTATTCACAGACATGACTCACTACTGACCTAAATTCCACATTCAAAATTCCCACACATTCTGAAATAAATCTTCTCAAACTCTTACCTGCTTCTTCGGAGAAAGGGCTAAGCTGAGTGTAGCCACAATGTTTCCTCTTGTCTTTACTGAAGATGCTGTCAATATTCAGAGACTCTCTTTTGGGTCTCCACGTTGGCCGGTACCTGCTAGATGAACTGGATTTAGACTCACTACTGGTACTCTCCACTTCCCAGTCTCGAGTGTGTGCAGACAGGCTTTTTGAGGGCCGTGTTTCTGCCTGATCCACATTACCACTACCCCCTCCACAAGGGGAAGTCTGGACGGTTTGAGAAATTTGCTGTGGTCTGCTGTGGATCATATTGCTCACTGTCTCTTTAAATTCCCTCAGCCTGCTGGTGCTGCTGGATGGTTTGGGGGCAGTTCTGGGGGCTTGTTTCTCCTTCAAGGTTTCTCCTGCAGTTTGTACAGACAGCAAAAGCCACAAAAATAACTTCAATTAAACTAGCAGCCCTACTTGCAGCATCTTTATACAGACTTTGAAAAGTGCAATCCAAAACAACAAAACGATAATAAAAATACCAACACTCCCCAAACTAACCAACCAACCAATATAGAACTAAACACCAAAAAGCAAAGAGAGGACTAAATAAACACAAAGATAGAAGAAACAATGAGGGAAATTCATGTACACACTGAGAATATTACAAACATTCAGAAAGATACTGATAATCAAAATAAAGTAACATCTCTTGCCTTCACTATGGTATCCTGATGACTGAGCCTCATCTCCCTTCCGCCTAGACCGGCTAGAACTCCTCTTGCGGTCTGCCAGCGAGCCCTTCTTTGAAACATGCCTCTGATTGCACTCACTGTCAGTCAGGTGGCCTGGAAGGAGCAAGAACACAGTAGAGATGACAAGAGCCTTCAGATCAAGTGTTCACTGTGCTAAGAGCAGCAGGACTCTCCTGCTCCTTAGGAGCTGCAGACACTCCAACACTAACTGGCAAATTTGGGTAAGTTTTCATATCCATAAGTCTTTGTCTTGGAGAGGATGTTCTATTTCTAAGGTCTTAAAAGAACAATACAGCCCCTCCAATGACTCTGGTTAATGACAGCTTATCCACAGGCCAAGAAAAAGGTTGACTCTGCTGTGTGTTCTAATAGTCTAAGGACATCACTTTCTTGGTATTAGTTTTAATGACCATGAAATGAAACTCCTGAGGACAGTTTGCCAGACATCACTCTGCTGAATAAAGACCCAAACACATGAACAAGTTACCATCTAGTAATAAATTATTGCACATCATCAGCTGCTCTGCACTAACTATTCACTCTCCTTGCCTGTAGCAAACACTAAGTAATCTGAGTTAGCCTAGTCTACAGCAAAGAAGCCTCACTTGGCTCTCAAGGGCCAAGCCAGCTAATTCACATCTGCCACAAGCTAAGAGCACACGCACAGACCATGAACATGGATCACCTGACACACAACATTCCCTTACTACACCTTATGTGTCTGAGTGCCAGTATTTTCTCTGGAACACAATTTACGCCCCATTTCCTCACATCAAACAGGAATTTAGACTATTTGACATCACAAATTTCCTGTATTGCCTTTGCCTAATTTTATGGTTCTCACACATTCATAGTCCTAAACCTGCAAGCACAAACACACGCGTGGCTTTACTCACGTGAGTAGTTCCAAGCAGAGATGCAGGATAAGAAGGGAATTTATGAATAAGCTACAAAGACTTTTTTCTAGCCTTATATCACAAACTTTTACCTCACATAGGATGATAGGAAACAAAAATCCTTAGTAGCAAACAGTGGTCTAACAGCTCCCAGACTACATAACTGGCCCTCTCGGGCCTTCTCCCTTCTCTAGAGATTAGCATAAAAATCAACAACATTTAAAGCAGACTTTACATATAAATTGTACCTGCAACATTTAAAAAACCAATTCACTGCAACTACAATTGATAAAAGATATTACCATAAATGAGTGGGAAGGAATCCAAACAATAAAAAGCAAGCTACACAAGGCTCACTTTTCATTTGCTAAGCAAAGAGTGATTTTGTGGCCAATTTTTTTAGAAACAAGCAGACTATATAAAAGAAAAGAAGTTAAGGAAGCAAAAGAGAAATGTTGGCAATGAAGATAAAAGATGTGTAGCATTTTAGTGACTGAACAGGAGTCTGTGCTTTGGAGGATTTTTTCTTCCCCTTCACAGCATGGACTGCCACATATCTTTTAGGAACTCCAAGAACAGCATTATCTTATACCTTGTAGTGGCTGCCCTCGAGACAGAACAGACTTATATTTCACTTCAGCATGCACAACTTCTCTTGTTAAACATTCCAACCTGACAGGGATTGCTTGGTTAGCATCCTTCAACTACCCTAAGAGAAACTATTTGCTAATACTTGGTGCTATTAGCACTAGCTTGGGGTTTGCATAGAATAAAGCCCAGCTTAGTCTTTTAGAATGAGGGCTTCTAGCTTTGCATTAATATTTTCTCCTCCTTTCAAAGATTGCAGATACTGTCCCATTGTCATCAGACATTTAATAGCCACAGAGGAGATTACAAGAATCAGAACTCTGCAGGACACAGGCTTTGTTGTCGTTACTTGGACACTCTGAAACAAAGACTAAATCCAACATAATGTATGAAAATAGGAATTAAAATCCCAAGAATATTAGCTAACACTTAACACTTGCTTTTTAAAATCCTCTGAAATAACAAGCCAGGACTTTTGAGTGCCTAATAATATGCTTAAAAGTGTCTCTTGATTAATGTATCAGTTCAATACCTCATCCTCCAGACTAGGGATGGCTTCACAAGCAAATAGCAATATTCAAAGGAAAAGTTAGGTTTTGTAGTTGTGTGTAAGTCTAAGAGCATGTCAGAGAAGAAAATGAAATCAAATGGGTTAAGACAGAACACCCCCTACTCCCTCCCGTGAAATCTCAGTTGCATGAATAGGGCAGCCAGAATACGCACATTTTTCTCAGCAGCACAGGTGGGTAGGAGCAAAGAGAGGGCTTATGCAGCCACTCTTCTGCCCCCATTCTGAAGTACCCAGGAGCCCGAGGTCATATGACCCAACGGTGGTCCTTCCCCGAAGGATGATGTGGGATAGGGTCCATAATTTTCTGGGCTGGAGTAGTGGGCAAATGGCCATTAAATGAAGAATCCTGCTTTTGCCCAGAACGATTCAGCTGACAGGTCAATGTGGGTGGCTTCTTTATAGCCCCACGGATCACCATTTGATGACTGAGCAGTTGTATTAGTTGGCAGACTGACTTTTTTGGAAAGGTTGTGGGTAGGTAAAAAAAGAGGGGAAATGCCCAGACAAGTGGCTAGCTAAGGGGACAAAATGACTATAGCTAAGGCTGAATCAGGGAAGATAAGGACAACTGAATTTAGGTGGAGAAATGGACTAAGCTGAAGGGAATAACACAGGATAGAATGAATGGGAGAAGAAAGAAAAAAAAAAAGGACAAAGTCACTAAAAATGACAGAACAAAAGGTTACATGCTGAACTTCATGCTTACATGTTTGTGACCTTACTCTCCTTTTCTGCTAACTTCTGTGTGGCAAGTTTTGCAGACAGGAACCTATTCCAATAAACTATGTGCCATTTTTGCAGACTATTTAAAAAGTATACCACTAGTTCTTTTAATTTTGTCTTCTTTGTACTCTGAACATAATCATACATTTTGTTTCCTCATCACTCAGTTTCTGCTCCAAACTTCTTTTCTTTCTCACACCCTAACTAATAAGATTATGACTGATCCCTAGAGCATCAAGTTTTTGCTAAAACATTGGAAGGACTGTTGGGCTATCTTAACCTGTGTATTACAGTTACTTGGACCTCTGAAGAAGAATGGAAGAATATTAAATAAAATGAACTTGAAACTTTTTTTCAGATTTTGATGTACCACAGATTGTTTCAAATGAACAAATTATGATACAAAAGAGGAACAATTTTACAAATAAAAGGACAAAGCAGTCTGACAGCTTTGACACTCTGGTGCAATCTAACAGCTGCTGATTCATCTCCTACGTCTTCTTAGAAAATCTATTTACAGCACAATAAAATAACTTTTCAAACAGAAACAGCAGATCCTACTTGTGAGGCTACAGAAGTCTAACATTAACTTATGCACAACTTTTTGAGAAGTGATGTTAGAAGTTACTGTACACAGAAAGAGGCTGACTGTGGACACTGTCCATGAATAATTGAGTAGATCAAGTCTTTAGACTTCCAGTTAACCTCTTTTCAA
>VZTN01028039.1:0-23293 GCA_013400515.1 Erpornis zantholeuca
TCAGGACTTAGAACTACGGGATCTGTTGTAAAGTTTTGATTTTTTTGGCCCTTAATCAGTTCAAAGTAGAAGATTAAAATGTCTAATTACTAATTAGGGTAAATAGTATTTACCTGTATTAAGTTAGAGTACTCTGACTAATTTCAAGGTTAATCTGCCAACAAATTTTTATTATTTTATTAAGACTGATGCTCATCTTTAAAAGGAGAAAGATTTGGAAATCCCTCCAGGATACACTGTAGCAAATACACTCATAACTATTTTTGCCCAACCACTTGCATTATTCCTTTAAAATTTGCTCATGGGCATAATCCTCAGAAATGCATTACTAACTACAACTGCTCGGATAATCAATTTCATTTATGTGCTTGAGGGAGACTATTTTGTCAGATTTCCAACTATAAGTGTATTATATACATATACAAACTCAGTTGACTGACTTACATTTTAAACAATTGCAATCACAAAGATTTATATAAAGCTTAAATACAGAGCAAGTAATAAATAGCCCCAGAAGTTCAACATATATCATCTGGTAAATTCAAATTAAAGGGTTCTCCTAGGGGAAAAAACCCAAAACAAACACTTTAGCTTTCAAATTTAAGTCATTCTTTAAAATATGTTATGATATGAGAAGTCTAGTTATATATATACAGATATACCTTTTGTGTGTGTACATATATAATTAATTGTGAAGGAAAAAAATAGACATAACAAGAAGTATATTTGGAGTGTTATCTGCCATCCCCATTTCTCTGCCATACATAAGCTTTCTCAGAATTGCTGCCTGCCACATGCATTATTTCCACCTTGTTCCACCGTGGCTGAAGCAGGATCTGGTTTACTCTAGGTAGCTGCTGTACCTTCAGAGAAGATCTAACTGAAGCAATGAGCTTGCCACAGGCAAAAATAGAAGAGGAGGTTTTGAAATACATTATCTAACCAAAATTATTCTTTTCCTCCCTACTCATGCCACAAATATATTTTCACAGCTTTAAGAACATGATTAGTTGGATGTGGCATTTCATGCATTGAGCAAAAAGGTAAAAAGTGGAGAGCTTCACTTTTTAAAAAGTCAGTCACAAACCCTTGAAAGCTGCAGAAGGAAGAAATGAATCCTTTATAACCAGAGAAGAACAGCAGGCCATAAAGAAGGATTGAAATCTCAGTGCAGAAAAGAAAAAGAATATGATGCACTTCACATCACCTAGAGGTGCAACACATGCCAGTGGCCTACTCCTCTTCCTCAGCATGATCCCTCCCTAGGAATCAAACCCATTCATCTCATTCCAAAGAAAGAAACATCTAACAAATTCAGGATGTGAGTGTGGGATGGATGAAAATGGATTTTCAGAAGGCAATTGTGTGATTCTGTATCTTTGGGAAAAATCACTGGCAGTAATACACACGTCATAAGCTCTTGATTTTTGTCATAAAAGTACTATAAATACACCCACTGCTTCCATTTCTGTGTTTCAGTAAATTCAAAGTTTAAGCAAACCATGACACCAAGAGACCATTGGCATTTAATATACGAAATGATCATGAGTATTATTGTAAAAAAGACTATTCTTTGCCCACTTTGAAAAGAGTGGTGAGCAAGATTACATGCTGAATAAATTATTTTTGGGGGGAGAGGGGAGGGGAGGCAAGAGAAGGAACAGATTAGGAGAATTGTTGAGCAAGTATGTATAACATTTTTAAAATAATGGCTTTTTATATAGGACACATTTAGAACAGGCAGCACAGCATCATGTACATCGAGTAAGAATGCTCCTTCAATTTGTACAAAAGCATGCTGCTTGTAATAGACCAAGTTGATTGAGGTATTACTAGTGTTGCATCACACTGCAGAAATGAAGATTCTTGCAACAACTAGTGTTCTCTGCAACTGATTTAAAATTATAATGTAGATTTTTTTTATTTTTTTTTAAACACCTCCTGAGATTATCCAGTGAGGAACTGTAGTTTGCTCAAAGTTCACCAAAAAAACCAACTCCTGAAATGGATCAATTACTTTTGCTGTGAACTATTCCAAAAACTCATCTCAGGAGATGAAATACACCTGGACACAGAACAACATTACTTGTCATAGAAGGCCCTGTAAAACAGCAGAAAGGTCTTGTAAAGCAGCAACTGTAGCCTGCTGCTCCTTTGAAGGAAAGGACTGAGTTAAGTACATGCTCATGTGCAGATTTTGCTTTCAAAGGCATTTCAGCTTTTATTTCTACATTATTAAGGCTACTTAAACACTTTTTTTTTTTTAATCTTCCAAAGCTCCAGGAATACACATAGAAAATGACAGGAAATGTTTGGTTTTGTTCAACCAATTCCAAATATTTATATTGTTCACTAATAGCACACGAGTCTTAAAACCACAGATAAACACTTGATTAAGACTAGATTTTGTGATCTCCTCTTCAACACCAACAGTTATATCATGTTCAGGTTTGCATATAAATACTTGTGTGACATATGACAGACTCTGAATGCATTTCATAAGTGAAAATCTCAACATTGTGTACATGGGAACAGTCAACCTCAGCATCTAGAGCTGTAAGTCTTAACATAATACTGACTTCTGCCTTCATACTTTTCAAGCTCTGGGAGGTAACAATTGACTGCAAAGTCTCCTAAGAGTTTTCAGTTTCCTGGCATTAATGTTGACACTAATGAGAATTACAAGGTAAAAGCTGTACCCAGCTATTACTTGAAAAGTACAACCATTACCTCTGGGACAAAAAAACCTAAACAGAGCAAACAAGAGTATCCACTTCAGGTACAGAGGGTCTGAAGTGACTGAAAGAAGTTGCACGTGAAGTCCTTTACTACAGGTACAGCAACACCCCTCTGACACATGCAGGCAGCAGAAGGGGGCTGCTTCTCGTGTATTTCTGGCTCCTACAATTTTTACAAAAAACCAAGCTTTTCAAATCCCATATTCATTCATCTCACCTCTGTTAATAGGTCAATGTTTCTTAAAAATGAAACATTGAAAGTGTTTTCTTCAGACTTATTGAAAAGACTTCAGTCAGCATTTCCCAAGAACGCTGAACACCTAGATTGAAACGAAGTACTACACAGTTACCAAATGCTTTTACACCAACATTTTTTCCCCTCTCCCTCATTATTTCACTTTGAAACACTGGTAATAGTAAGCATCATCTGAAACACGGTCACAACAGTCTTTTCCTATTGTTACATTCATAATTTGTAACACAGCATTGCTTTAAATCCCATGCTTTATATGCAGCTTTGTTTAAAGTCTTACAATAGAAGTGTAGGAATTGGCTGACTTTCCATAGAAGCAGGATTAAAACATCAAACATGAATTAGTATAATGGCTATCCAGAAAACAAGTATCTTGCCAATAAAATAATCTTCCAAGTGAACACATAAAGACAATATTACAAATCAGCAGCCACTTTAAGAGTTGGTGTGTCAGGTGAGCATTTATTCCTGACTCTTCTACCACTGAAACACCCTCTAAATATTTTGTCTTATGGATACCTATATATCTAAAATTTATACAGGAGAATTAAAGAGTGCTCAATTTAATGCAAAATTATACAGCCTTACACCAAAAAAAAAAAAATAGTGTTCTATTTATTTCATAACTTTGATATACAAACAGCCCTGGTTCTGCAGTTCCTATGACCACTGACTTAATTCAACTATTGGATCCATTAAAAAAGTCTCAGGCATATGTTAAAGTTGGTACCCTCAATAAGGAGTATAAGAAGAAAAAAGCTAAGCTTCTCCTTCCTCCCCAAAGTCAACTGCTTTATTGAAATAAGACTTTTGGCAGATTATTGAAGACTTTGATGGCAAGTCAAAGCACTGAGTTAGAGCTCCACATAAAACTTTCACATCTTTATTCTTCCAAGCAGAAAAGGTACTAACTCCTTCAGGGCCACCTTGTAAAAAAAGAAGTATTGTAGTATTTTAAACTTTTAGATTTAACCAGATTAGCTTTAGCTTCTTAGGCATCACAGTAACCTAAACAGAAACTAATATAACCAAAAAGGCCTTGGCAGCATACAAGATACACTCATTTAAAGAGGCTGGTGCTGAACTCCAAGATGGCTACAAAACTTCAAGACATCTTTATGCCCATACTCATGCTTTTTTACAAAGCTGTTGTTACTGCAGTTTATAGCACAGACAGTCACCTTATTGTAAGACCTGTGGCAAAACCACTGAAATTAATTATTTTAGCCCCTCTTCTGCTTATTATGCTGATTTTGTTGGCTATTCATCTTTTAGATTTTTGTCCACATCAGCTTTTCTGTCATAGTTTATTTCTACAGTATTGGCCCAATATTAATGCTAATTTATTCAAAAGATTAAAGCAAGTAGGAGAGACTTTGATAACGGTATCTGGTATATGGAAACCCCAGTTCTGCAGATACCAAAGGGAACAGGACAAGAAAGAAAATACCTGGTAAGGTACTCTCTGTAACCAAATCCTCCATTTTCCAGCAAATACAAATGTTGAAATTAATGTAAGTGCTAAGGACAAACCACAGTCCATAGCTTTATGAGGTTGTTCACAAATTACCTTTTTCTAATATTGCTGCAATGCCTTTGAAGATGCAGTTACAAAGACTTTCACTGACACCAAAGCCAGTGCAGAGCCCCTGCTCAGATTAGTGAGGCCCTGATTCCCATCTTCCCCTTTACTCTGTAGCCACTTATTCTCTCATGCTCTCATCAATCAGTGGGTTAGAAAGCAATGGACTGAAGGATGACTGAAGTAGGAGAGATAAAGCTCTTCCTAAAGCAAATTTCTGCAGCCCAGGCAGAAAAGGGACCAGACCACACTGAACTAGAATTATGCAATAGAAGCAAATTCCTGTTCACAGCTCCTTCTTCAATTTCATTTATCACTAGTGAAAATATACCAAAACAGGAGCCTTGTATTTTACTTCATTCTTCTCACCACCCTCTGTTACACTCTTTTCATTTAGCTATTCAGAGTATTACACAAAGTAATCACACTTAAAGAAAATAGGAAGTAAATGCACAGTAAATCTTGGGGAGGTCTGACTACTTCCAAACAACAGATTTACTGTGTTTTTAACTTTTACCAATTCTATAGTTGTAGCTGATTGACTCAGACTTGCCTCATAGACAAGTCCTGTCCTGTCCAGGCAATCCTGTTAATACACACTGAAATAGATTAAGGAACATCAACAACAGGCAACACATACAACCTTTGAACAATTCTGAGAGATGCTTTAGAAGCACAGGATAGCAAAGGATGATGATTATAAAGATCCAGGAGATGACCACTTAGTTTTGTGTCTCTGCAGGTTAAAAGTATCAAACACACGTGATTCTGAAATTATGATCTTAAAAAGACTTTCTGTAGCTAAATCTGAATTTCCCAAACGTTCTAATTGCTTCATTCACAAAGATTGTTCACTACAAAGCAATTTTCCTCTCTACAACATCAGGGGCAATTTAAATCACACTTTCAGCTGAAAACTAAGGTTTCTGTAGGTTGGCCAACGATATTAAGCTCCTTTTCAGGAGCAATAAAATCAACAGTTATCCGAATAAATGGAGGATATATTTACTCCAATAAGGAACTTAGAACACTTAAATCACTTCTGTTGCAAGTCCTACAGAAAATGTGGTTTTTTACTAGCTACTAGAAGACCATCCAGCAGGAGAATTGTTAAGTGTGAGCAAGAAAGGCAAAAAACTTCAAAGAAAGCTTTTCCAAATTTTCGCTACTTGGCAGATAATGAATAACTCCCAATTCTCTTTGGATGTTTCATGATTTCAGAATGCTGAGGGAAAGCATTTATGCACAGAACACTAATGTAGTTCACATCTCAAACTAAAAGCAGCATCAAAAATTAAATATTTGCTCGGGATAAATAATGCATAATCACTTGCTCTGCTGAAAGCCATCAACACAAGACAAGGCATCTGATTCAGCATCACCTCTTTTCAAAGTAATTTAAAGTACAATGACATGCAAGTCAAGCCCTAACAAAAAGTCTAATACATAGAAACATGACAAAAAATAGGCAGAAAAAGGGGAACTACGGATTTTCTTGACATCCTACCAGCTATTTCTAGCAGAGATGTAAAGACCTATAAGCTGCAAGGCCTAATGCAGATAAATATCATTCCATGGTATTTTAGCAAGAAGTTTATTTGTTGCTGACCAGAAGCATCTTCCCTACTTTAACCATTAAGGTAACTTAGTGGCTTTGGCAGAATTTGACAGCTGTAATGTTTTTGCCATCAGCTTCAGAATGAACACATGGTTCTCAATTCAATACCAAATTCAGGAGAGATTATAAAATGTACTGAATGCAAACTTAATAAATGCATTAACTATTCCTCCAATGGCTTATCTAAACCAATCTCAATCCTAAAAACAATCCCCCTCCCCACCCACCTCCCCCTAGCCAATATTTACAGGCTCTCTTATACACTCTTCTTCATCTCTCACCCACTTAAGTTCATTAGAAACACATGGATGCACCTCACAGGGTAAGTGTAACAAATTACTAGCATTTAGAAGGACCAAGAGGCATTTTCTTTCCATCAGAAGCCCACCAACTACTTAGAGACATCAATTCCAGGAGGGAAGAAGAAAGAAGCATGCATGTATCAACACTTCCTGCAAGAAAGCCATTACTTTAACCCTCTAATGGACTAAAAGGTACGTAGTAATTTTAAAAAATTGAACAAGTAAAGTACACACTCTTCAAGGAACACAAAAAGACAAATAACCCAACTGAAGAAAAAGGAAAAACAAGAAACCCAAAAAACAATGAACCCCCAAACCTTACAATACTAAGATGCATTAGAAACTCCTGGAATGGCACAGCTATGTTTATTCTGTATCTAACTAAACACTCAAGACAGCTTCCCTATCATGAGGACGCAGGCTAAATAAGACAGCAATCACAAAATTATGAGAGTCCTATATACTTTTTCTCTGTATGTAAGGAGGCAAATTTACCAGCAGCATGATTTCATTTGTTTAGGTATAGGATTTAATAATTTAATAGTCATTGTCTCACTCTTCCTTTGCTAAGTAGTCTTTACTATGCATGAATTTTACACTAAAGCCCCTTTTCTAGCTATAATAATTCCCTTCATTGCTGTGATGATATCTGAACTTGATGGAGTTTCTGGAATTAATGTAACTACAGACAAACCGCATCACATCTGAGAGGAGAGCTGCAGAAATGCAGCGACAGATTTTCTCAAAATCAGTCGACTAAGGCTGCGTTAGCTCATGTTTCATATTACACAAGAGAAAATAAACTGAAAGGTCAGTTGAACAGTTACAGCATTGCCCTTTTCCAAGGTAATCAGCAGAGCATGTAGCAAAGACGTGAACGCAAGCGTGACTGGAAAGGCAGTGGCTGATAAAGAGGCTCCTGCTGCCAAAAGCAGTGGGACAAGACACTGCTCCCTCTCGGGGACTGTCCCCACTGAGGAGTGGGGCACACTGCACACCTTACTTCACTAACTCTGATTTATTGCTTTAATTTGAATTTGTGTTCTTGTTAAACATTGAGGTTTCCATATTGCCAAAAAGCACTAGAAAATGTAATACTGAACATTAATCACATTCATGGGTAACCTACAGGAACAATATAATTATTAAATTGCTTGTAATAGGGACACAATATAGTCAAAAATTCATCTGGTTTACTAATGCATTTTTATTTTAAGTTCACAAATTCTTCCTGTTGTTCAGTACTATTTAACTGGAACCATAGATTAGTTTTTCTCCCCATGCTGAAAACAGCTTATTTTTCCATTTCTGAGCATGTATTTATTAGTGGAATGTTCCAAAACCATTTATACTCCTCATATTAACATATGGTTAGAAGCACCTTAATCTGGAAAAAACTCAGATGTTTTATTTACCAGAATTCATTTTAATGAAGCTTATCAATTCTCATTTGATTCCACTGCCAACTATTGCGAAAAAACCATCTTTGTGTTAATAGAAATCAAAGTCCAGTTTGGGGGAAAGAGTCAGACTACTATAGCACCACCACAAAGTTGGCATCAAAACTAAGTAGTCACGCAAAAGGCTTCAGAGAAAAAAACAGATTTTTTGTAAAAATAATTTATAATTTCCCTCTTGATGGTCAAGTGTCATTAATTCTTGCAGGACTTCAGTAACCTGGAAGCACCACTTGGTACCATTTCTAAAACATTTATTTGTGCAGTGAGAACCAGCTCACACACCCCCTACAGGTTATAAAAGCCCTGCACAGTGAAAAAATTACAGACTTCAATAACTCTAATTATGTTTCAAAGCTGGTTTGTACATCATGGGTTTGGGATTTTTATTAGCTTGCCAGAGCAGCAAACATGAGCAGATATGGGTTTCTTTTCAAACTTGGATTTCAAGTCTGCTGCATCAGTTTGGCTTCCACACTGAAAAGCTAAGAGTAACATTAACTGCAATAATTGAAGCTCAACACAAGGCTAAGGACTTATTTTTCTACATAAATTCACAAGAAATCAAAACTGAAAGTTTTATTTGTCTACCAAACAGAAAAAAAGCTTTAAAATCAGAAGCCAGAATTACCAATTTATTTGAAATAAAAAAACAGATATTCCTCACTACCTTTGCCACTCATCCCGCTTTGGCAGGAACATGATGGAGTAAGAACTGTTATTTAAATTCCCTGACAGAAGACTGCCCAGCTGCTCTAGCTGCAGCTTCATTGCTCATTTCCACAAGTCTTATTTCACCTCCCTTAAAACTATGTTTCAGAAATTAAAGTCATGATGTAATGGATTAGGCCAACATCTTGTATATTCAAACTATTGTATAGGTCTCTATTTGAAAGATATGTTAGAAACGTAAATAAAATCCTCATCCTTGATAAATATCAAACACAACCTCCACTTACTACAGTGTTGTTTCTTTGTCAAATTTGAAACAGATTTAAATGGACAGCCATCTTAAGACACTGCTAAAAAGACAGTTTGAGGAAAAGTACCTGTAGCAACACCTGGCTTCTTTACTACCTCTCCAAACCTTTCTCCCTGTAACAATTCTCCTCTCCATAAATCTATATTATTCCGCCTAATTAAATAACCCCTTACATCCTATTAGTTTTAGCATGTGCATGTACTCGTGCATCATCTGAAAGACATGATTTGTTTTCTTTTTGTCATGCACAAACATATACTCCCAATCCCTCTGTCATGCACACAAATATACTGCCATTGTAGGTTTCTTCCTGGCCTTTAAGTGTTTGTCATCATCCACTTTTCATTTACCTCTGTATTTTATTGTAACAGACAAAACTTCACAGTAGTCCAGGAAAGAAAAGCCTGTGTGAGATTTTTACACAGCATCAAAGCTAGAAAAACAAGTATTAAACATGGAATGAGAAGGAAGGACTATTGCTTTTATTACTGACCACTATGCCAGCTTTGATCAGTCATCACTGGTTTGATCAGGGAGTGCTGTCTCTGCAGGCTCACGAGCTGGGGGGGCTGTTCACACAGACCACACATCCAACTCCCCCAGCACTCCTCCTCTGCTCACTGAGTTCCCTGGGAAAGGCAGCCTTTGTAGAAGACCTCTAGTGATTGGAAAGTAAGACCTGGGATATCAGGGGTGGGGAGAGGAACACCATTATCACACCAGCTTCGGTCACCTCAGCAGAAGCACCACAGTGGCTTCACAGCACAAACGTTTCTAAATTTAATTCTTAACTGTTTTTACTGTAGACAGGACCAAGGAGGGAAGCCAAGCACTCTTAAACATTTATATAGCCCACAACCAAGTGTTTATCATTTACTGTCAGTGTACTAGAAGTATAATTAGAACTTGTGTACTTAAGAAATGTCTGTAACTATTCTCATGCAATCAAGTCTATTCCCACATCAGACAAGCAAGCAAAAAGCAAATACTGTTGTTCAGGGCTGCTGTGAGTAGTTTATACAACAGTTTGTGTCATTCGTGGCCAAGCATCTTCAAGGTGCAGTCTGAACGCTGTTTTTTTCCAGACATCAGTTAGAATGAATACCAAGAGAAGAAATACTAGTCACTAACTAGTATTATCCAAAAAAAGGTAAATATCAGATTCTCCAAGTTGTTATACTGAATATTTTAATCTTTATAGAAAAGAGAATACTTCAGATTTTACACAGTCTGGCTATTCTTGTGAAACTGTATCTCTTTGACATAATCTCTAATCTGATTAAAACTGCATGATTTTCTGCATCACACAAATTTCTTAGGCATGAACTGCAGAAAAACCACTGCCCAGCAGCTCTTGGATTCACCCCACATAGCCACTTCCACATGATTTAAGCTCCTAAGCATGTATGACATAATATCCAAGACACCTCTCTTCTGATGGGATTGTAGCTGCACTGGGTGTTAGGGACAGCCCAATAATCTTGGACATCCTTACTCTGCAGTCTCCAATCACGTGAATCTTCTCTGCAATGTGACTCGTCTGTCACAACATTAGAAACCTTACGATTCAAGTTTTGAGTTGACATGACTAAAGAAAATTGCAAATGAAAGACGGGAGAGTATTAACTAGTACTTCATTACTATGCAAGACTCAAATCTCTTAAGGCACATCAAGACAGTGAAGCTCACAGCAGAATTTTAAATATCTGAAGTGATGAGGTAACTTGGGACACCCAGAAAACCACTTGCAACAATTCAAAGCAAAACTACAAACTCAGAAAGCCTGGTATTGCCAGGGTTAGTCATCCTAACACCCTGCACATGCAGGTATAACTAGTCTTACTATGAAGTACTACTGGGAAAACTCCAGAGATCATGGAATAAACCCTCGTCTAATATCAGGAGTTAAGAAACAGAAGATGGACAATCTATTTAGAGGGTAGATAAAACTGGCTTTTGAAATTTCAGATTTCTCTTGTGTGCTTAAGCATCTTCTAAAACTACATAAGTAAGAGACATCTTTCATATAACATTTTGACATAAGCTTTGTTTATACCAAACCTTTTTCACAGAAAATTAATATTACTAAGCACTAACTTCAGGTGGATGCACTTAAACAGCAAATAGGTTGAGCAACATAGTAATGGATTATATGTTGGATAGAATTTCTCTTTTTAATAATTTACCACTCATTATGACTTTCTTGTGACTACTTTGTATGTTTTTTTTTTCCTCTGTATAGACAATTTGTACTTGGCTGGCCTGCTTGAAAAGCTGTACTTTAAGGTACCTGTCTATTTTTAAAGTATAAAACAGAAAAAGCAGTGCACTATAGACTTGATTGAAAAATATATGTATATCCACAAATCTGATTTCTTACATCCCCTCTCCCACCTGAAATTCATACAACAAAACCTAAAAGTAATATCTCTTTTACTGGAACTAAGCCTAGAAAATACTACTAGCTCCAATTCCCAGCCTGGAGAGCTGCCAAAGAAAAGCCTACAAATTGAAGCCAAGCAGGACAACGGGTTAGTCCCAAAGCTTCAGTCAGCACAGCCTCCTTATTTGAGGTCAACTTGATATGCACCAGCACAGGGGAATAACAAAGCAGAAAAACCATGAGCCAAAACTTCAAGTATTCAGGTTTTTTAGCAAACTAACCTCTTCATTTGCAAGCTACATATGAAGAATAAAGCTGGTAATACTAATGCTTCCGAGGCATCAAGGAAGAAAAGCAGTATTGTTAGCCATGCAAAGAATTAATGTGTTTAGTTTTTCATCACATTGTATTCTATCAGAGTAGCATAGCTATTTATTATCTCATAAATAAGTCTATAACCTGTAAACTGCATATAACCCTCCCAAAAAGCCATACTTAAACTTTTCCTTCTATTCTTGGAGAGCTTGAACTCACATTCAGCTTCTACAAAGCTACACTTACCATCTATTACCATCTATAGGCATAATCTCCTATTCTTTCCCCCCTAACACACATAGTTTGTGCACTGCCAGTTAGAAGCCTCTTTTCAATTGTCATATGAACAACAGGACGAAAAATTGGCAACTAAAGCCTATGCAAAAATTGATAGGGGGTGCCAGCTAGAGAGAAGAAAATAAATATTCCCTCAGGACCAAGGCCCTAGAGAGGATGCAGAATCGCTGTTCCTGTAGGTATGACATGCAAGAAAAAAAAACCCTGAACAATCCAGTCCCAATTCAACATTGACCCAATCCTGAGCAGGAGGCTGAGACATAAACAGCATTGAGAGGTCCCCTTCAACCAGAATTGTTCTGTGAACATGTAGTACTTCACATCTACTGCAGCTAGATAGTTCTGCTTTAAAAAAAAAAAATAAATAAAAAACACCACAAAGAACATAAGATATATAAAACCAACAATGGAGATCATGACAGAAATACTACAAACACTGCAAATGCCAAAACATTATAATATATCTTGGATTACTGGCAAACACATACACACACCTCCCCTAAGACTGCATTAATTTTCTTTGTGTATCTATGCACACAGGAATTCCACAAGGCTAAAACACAAAACCACGGACAAAACAGCCCAGCTACTACCTTGAAAGTAGTTTAGGATCTGTCTTCCTTTGCAAAGCACAAAACATACCTCTACATCACCAAGGAGGGAGTCAGACAGTTTGATTCATTGCAGTGTGATGGCTAGAATTAGTGTAATGCCACACATGATGTAGCCTCTTACACAGCAAAGAGCTGTCAATATGCATCTCCTTTATTTTTACATCTGAAGAAAGACTGAATTCTTATAATATATCATTCATTTACTCTCAGAAAAAACATTCCGAATTATTCTCACTTTTTTTTTTTTTGGAGCCGAGCATTTAGTGCCTTTACTAATGTGCACACTAAATGAACTCTTAATTTCTTTTAAATGCTAAGCCACAGAGTGGGTGATTGTAACTGCAGTTACATCCTACACGGAGCAAAAGCTCATTCAATGTTTCCAGCACAAGATGTACACATCACATGAGGAGGAGAACAATAAGCAAGTTTCAAATTTAAATGTTCTTTTTCCCTTTACATACACTGTGCATGACAGTGGCGTTGGAACTGCATAGTCTTTAAGGTCTTTTCCAACCCAAACCATTTGATGATTTTAAGAAATACAGCTGAAAAAAAAAAAACAAATTTTCAACTACTAGACAACTTTTTAAGTGAAGCTCCCTACATTTATCAATTATTCCTAATCAAGCATCAATTTTCAGGTTGCTTACTGAGGCAAAATCCACAAAAACAAGATTCATGAAGGCACAGTCAATATATGTAATGAACAATATGAACAAAAAGTGTTCTGGACAATATTAAGGAGCCCAAACCAATAATTCACCCTTCTTTTCTAGTATTAAGAGTTGTTAGAACTGCACTGCACTTGTGTAACACTTGACTTTGGGGGAGGCTCACATCTATTCTCCAATACAAATCTCAACTTGCACACATTGTACAACTCTGTTCTACTAGACCCTTTAACAGCACACAGGACCTACCCAGCTTCCCCACCAGCCCTCCCACTCAGCTCCTCAGGCTCCCAGGGCTTCCCAAGTCCAGGACAAGCAAAAAGCAGCATCCCACAGCCATGACCTGACCTGCTCTTTGCCCACAACTTTCCCTTTTAGCAAGGCCTTCCTCCTCCCCTTCACCTCAGTCTGGGGCAAAGGAAGGCTTTGAACTCCCCAAATAACAGGACAACTTTTCTCCATATAGGTATCAAAACAGGGACAAATGTCCACAATCCAATTTTATGAATCTGATATTTCAAATAGCTCACACAGCCAAGACACACAGGAAAAAAACAAAATAAAACAAAACGAACCCATGAAAACAAAAAAAAAACCAACCAATTCTGTTAAAGGTTTAAGGAATCTTGAAGGGAAAAGCTATTCTTTAATTAGCTCGTTATTTAAATTATTGGGCAAAACAGGTAAGCACTTTCAAAGTATGTATTTCGGGAGAGGCAGATGACAGCAAATGAATGACATGGATGACAATGAACCTGATACAGTAACATTTTACTAAAACAAACAGAATGCAAGGCCTAAACTTAAAAACTAAATCTTGTCTCACTGCTGGTCAGCTACCTCTTTCTAGACCGAAGTTCAGTGTCAGGCACCCTCCATTTTTCCTTTAAGAATAAATTCTAGGTAGCAACTAATCACCAAAGTGTTTTGTGGGGGGTTTTGTTTGTTGGGTTTTTTTGTTGCTGGTTGGTTGGGTTTTGATGGGAGAGTGATGTGAAAGCAGCAGCTATGGGGGTGACCACAAAAGAAACTATCTCAGCCTACTTAATTATTGATTTCCTATTTTGTTTGTTCTCCCAGAAACAAAAATAAACCTAAAACTAACTTTAACTTGTATCCAGGGCAGCTATTCTAGGACCATTCAGTGAACTTCAAACTTTGCTTACTGCTAGGGTTCAGAAAATCCTCACTCCTTGGACAGCTCACAGAGAAATTCAGAAAGGAAAAAAACCAAACAAACCCACAAAACCCCACACCCAAAAAGTCACAGAAAACACACACATACACACACAAACAGTTCCCCCCCATCAAATCCATGAATAACACACCTTGAACAGAGCTGAGTAGCCAAATAATCCCATTTCATTAGCAACTTTGAAGACTGAAGAACAAATGCTGCCACAATTTTAGTTTGCACTTGTAATCTTCTCTATTTCTGAGCTGTATGATCCAATGCCACCAGCTCCATATGAACTGACAATATCCTCTACTCCCTCAGCCCTGAGGTCACCTGGTTCATGAGTTTTCATAGTTTCAGTAGTATGCAGCATATTCCAATTGAATATTTCAGTGTTATTAAAATACATAAGTTATAACAATGACACAGAATCAAATCAGATTTTGTTCCACAAGTACTTTTATTCTGAACATTTACAACACAAATACAGCATAGACAGTACAGGAACAATTTAAAAAAAAAAACAAAACTGTTCTAGATTACTAACAGGTACTTAGGTACTTCCATCCTTTCTAAAATATTTTTATTTCTTTTGTCATTAATGCTATGGAGTGAATTCCCTCCACTACCTTGCAAAATAACCCAACTGCTGTATTTTTCCAAAAGAAAGATTAATATTATCAGCCACAGAATCCCAAACTTCTCAAAGACCATGAAGTGCTGGCTTGCACACTCACAATACATACTCCAGATTCCTCCCTGTGTAAAAAGAACACAATAAATGAAAATGGTTCTCATGGCAGGCAAAAGCAGGATTGAGGTAATTAATGTAAAAAGCAAACAGAAAATGTGATGCAGATACTTCTTAAGATCTAAAAACACACAAAAAGTCTGTATATTTTATCTTTTTATAATGCTTAGTTAAATTCAAGATACCTTTGCAGCAGTCACAAGGGTTGTGCATTGTCATAAATGTATGATGACATGAGTTTTGTTTGGCTGGGTTTTGGTACAAACATTTCCCATAATGTACAGCATTCCCTGGAGTACTGACACAATCATCTCCAATACAAGTTGCAAAATGAATAATGCAGAAGCTATTCTTTTAAGATTTGATAGTTACCTGCATTTCAAAAAATTTAACAAAAAGCACTTACATGATTCTATCTACAAATAAAAATTTCCTAGTGATGTCTAGTCAGGATATCAGAACACTAAGAATTAGTGAAGACTCCCACTGAAATAGGCCATTATTTCACCTGAAGGTCGATAGTCATCTTTCTCAGGTAGACACACGATACAATGATGCAATTATTTAAGCTCCCTGCATTCGGCCATCTCCCTTGTTAGCCATCACAGCAGAGCACAAAGGAACAAGCAGGCAAAAGCAATAACCCACCACAAAAGTTATTGAGACTTCATGTGATCTGCAATTACCACGTCACTGCAATAACCATCATGAAAAGCAACACTACAGGTTGCAATTACAACCTCCAGTTGTCTTATGACCACCCTAACTATTACTAAAAAACCCTACCCAGACAACTCCCATACCACACATTTCTCCTTCACAGCTGGAAAACAGAACACAGCCAAGTCTGGACACTCTTTCTGAAAGAGATGTAGCCCAAAGTTTCATTACCTTTAGAGACTGTTTGCAAATCTGCATTTCCTATTTTCTTTTCCTTCTGCTCCCAAGTTTGCCTTGGCTCTCACAACACCCACACCTTTTAATTTTATTTTTGCTGAAGCAATGAAGGTTTTTAAAAGTTGCAGAGTGAAGTTATTAGATAACACAGGAATTCAAATTTATATTACAATAGGCACTGTGTGTGTACATGCACGTGAGTGTATGAAATCCCACTACATTCATTCAACCCAAATTTTCTTTGGCTATATTATGAATGGCAGAAGCAGCAAAGTACATTAGAATCTTATGGTAGTACATGCAACAGTATCCTAATATTTTATCCTCATCATGTCACCACCTATCCAGGCTTCCAAGTCAGTACAAGTTCTGAAACACTAAACTTATAATCTGATATCCTACACCACAACCATAACAGACCGACTAGTTTGCTGGAGATACGCACAATTTTAATATTGTTTAATAAATATGTTAAATTCAATTAAGGTCATACATCCAATCTGTATTTGGCAGGACCTATCACTGTAAGACCTCCCCACTTTATTCCACATCACAAAGGAACCTTTCCTGAGTCCATCTGTCAAGACCACAATTTTCTCTTTGCTTCAATTTCCTTGTGTCCTCTTTCATAATTTACAAGTGGATCAGTTGATGAAAGAGTATCAATAGAAACAGCAGGAAAAAAGGAAATCTTACAGGAAAGCTTTTAGCCTAACAAATGATGCATTCATTGTCAAAGCACATGCACAACAGCACTGCCATCTCTCCTGTTTTTTAGATGCCTCTTTACATCTTACAGGCTATTAGATTTTTACCAGCTGAAAGCTCATACCCCACTGAATTTTGAGGTTTCTACAATGCCTCTTCTCTTCTGAAGGGGAAAGCAAACCACAGCAGGAACATCACCTTGATGAAGCACAGCAAGACACAGAGAACTCTCAACTAGCACTTTTCAATTCCTTCCTACCTTCTCCAACAGAGCTGTTCATGCAACCTCAGTCTTGGTCAGCCTATTCTCCACAAAGCTTTAGAAAACCAGAAAAGTAATTTACAACCTGCAGGGGATGGAGTACTTTCTTTGCAATGACATTCGACAATCAAAAACTTCAGCAAAATAGATTTGGAAAGCTAATCTACTACAGAGAGACATTAAAAAAAAAAAAAAAAAACACAAAAAAAACAACAACCAACCTTCTAGTTCAAAATAAAAATACCCATTCACCTGAAAACTTTTATGGGAATACACCACTGCTAAATATGAAAGACATTACAAAAACAGCCACAAAATCCTGTCTATGCCTACTTTTCTGTTATAGTTTTCTTGCCACAGAAAATTATGGTCCTTGGAAAAAAAAAAAAAAGCTTTTCTTTTTCTTCTCCTACTTATCACTTAGGCTTTTGCACAATGAGAGACATCAAAGCTAGGGTTTGGAGCCATCATATCAAAATTATGTTTCTCTGTGCCAGGAAGAAGCAAGTGTCAGCTTCTAACTACTCCAAAAAGGTGGTAAACAAGTTAATTTAGGAATTTTAAGATGTTATACCATTGCTGCTCTGACACAGATCTTATCTTACTCTAATTAGCAGTGCTCACTGAAAATACCAGGAGTAATGCTATCGAAAGAGAAAAAATCCCCACAAACACCAAAACACAGCATAAGCCACTTCTGACCTTTATTCTCCTGCTCTTTATCAACTAGCCATCATCACTATGGCAATTCATGGAAAACCAAAGGATAAAACACATACCTGTTCAACTCAACGATATCTATACATTGCCTGTATTAAACAACATTGTAACAGATGTAAGCACCATGTTGTCTGACACCTATCACAGAGTAACACTGACAGAATTGAATGAATTCCAGAAAAGGTTCCAGAGGCTAAAAGCCTTCTCCCTTCTGACAAATCCCTGAATTTCTTACAGTTCCTGGCAGACAATCCACACAGCCTAGGAAAGAGAAACAAGATAAACTTAAGAAATAGAATAAGGGAACAGCACAAAAACAAATTTTGACACAACTTGGCACATCTGTTCTTTTGAACAAGCAAGGACTGGACAGACAAACCTTAGTTTGGAAAAAATGTCAAAAAATAAACAGAAAAACGACCACAGTTTACTACTATCACATTACTTTCCTTCACACAGACTAAACATGGCTTGCATTAGACAAATGTCATGAAGCATTTAATAAAAACCTATCTGTGGAGAAATCTCACTGGCATTTTTATAGTTATTTGAACAGGCAATTACATACGGAGGCTGCTGACAAGAGTCAACAATACCCAGAGCAACCTTTGAAACTGATAACCCACAGTAATCAGTGGAGTCAAATACCTGAAGTTCAGTGTGTTTCCTCTTGGTAAAGTCCACAAGTTGCACAAATGTGGTGTCAGACCTCGTACTTCAGTCAGCCCCAGCACCACCTGAAGAAATTATGCAAGCATGCCCAGGATCTGTCTCTAGCCTCCCCGAATGTGAAGACTGTGGTTCTAAAACCCGGTTTACATTAGAAATGCTTGTCAATGTATTAGCCAACACTACTGGTGAGCAATGTTCTGCTTGCTGCAAAAGTCTTTAGTGGATATGCCATTAGATGAAAGAATTCATCACTACAGGTTTTGTAATAGAGTAGGACTGTGCACCAGCAACAACTTGTATTATGAAAAGCATGCTCTTACACCATAAACTGTGTCAATATTTTATGCTATACTGGCAATGCCTTTTTGTGGACATGTACTACTTTCTGTGGACTTTCTTCTTCAATAACTCCTCCTTTGGTTTCCCTGTCAAGGAGTACAATTATTATTCAACTACACTCCAGAAGTCACCATGCATTTTTCAGGAAACACTGTTGAAATTCAACAACAGTAACTGACAGGTACTGGGTTTCCAGCAAACTACACTGATCTCCACTACATAAGGACAAACAAGCTGTTCAGTGGGATACCTGGAGAAGAATCAGATCTTGACAGAATTGGTATTTCCAGCATCTGTAGGGTTTGGGAGGTGTTTCTTCCAGAAGTCATTATGGTCCAAGTGGTCTACAATGACACTTAATGGACATAATTGCCACTTACAGCTACCTCCATTTTAAGCTGGAAATCACTCAAGACAACCCTGACTGCTGCTGAAAGCTCAGTGTGATGTCTACTTTGATGGCAATGTTATTTATGATATTAGGGAAAGTCATGCCTTACTTCTTATTCTGCAACTAGAAGTCCCCCATCTCAGATGAAGGGCTTGCTTCTGGTGTAGAAGAAAGTGTTTATGTCACTTAGCAGTGTTTATTGCTAAGCAAAAAGACAAATGGCACAGTGAAAAATACAGAATGCCTGATAGTCACACTCAAAGACATCGTTTGTTATCTTGTAATACTCAGGCCATAACTTCATGGTCCAGAAGAGATCCTATTCACAATACAAAGACACTTTAATCCGGTCATTGTTATTGCAAAGTAACAACATTCCTGTTTTACTGCCTAGGCTAAAATAGTTGACATCCAAGCCCTATTTCAGTCCAATTTTAATAAAATTTCAAGTGAGAATAATCATTAGTTGTATTTAGCCACCTAATCCTTTTAGCAAAGCTTTTCCTGTCCTTCCTGAATTCACAAGCTGTAGCTGAAATACACATATCTCCAAACACAAACTGAGTGTATTAATTATACTCATTTGGAACCCACAGACACTTTGTACCCACTAAAGGTGTAAAGGACCAGGTTAACTTCTGTACTATGCACACTTTTGCATCCTATTATCAGTTCACAGAACAAGCAGGAGATTGCTTTCCTCAGAAGAAAAACCACATTTTTGAACAACCAGATTTATAGATTGAGTCTTTCATTGTCATTTAAAAAACTTATCAGCATCAAGAAATCATTATTCAGTTGGAAAAATTCACAGAAACTGTTCAAGTTTAAGCAATAGATGCATGGAATCTGTTGACACCCTCTGTACTGGGAGCCTTGCAGAAGAGGAGCTGGTGACACCTGCTCTGTTTGGAGTTGTTCTTAAGGCTTGAGCAGCCTGAAGTAGCAGTCACTACCTGTGTGTGAGGAAAAAGTGAATTTTAAACTAGTTTATTTGCCATCTTCAGTCCTAAAACATGCTCTCACCTATCTCTAGAACAAAATACCTTCAAGGCAGAGAAAAGACAGCTCCTGTTATAAATCAGCATTCACTGCATGGCAAATTCTGGGGGTAGAGAGGTAGAATTTATACACAAATAACAAAGCTAAATGTGCCCACATAAAATCAGTGTGTGGTAATATTGTCTGGTAGTAAACTTCTCTAACCTCCCCCAGTTTTGCCTACTGCATACTTGAGCTTTTCAACCATTGTTTCCCACAGCAACAGGAAAACAACACACAATACACACATTACTTATTTAGACAGTGACATTATGATGCAAGGACTCTTTCCCAAAAAGAGACAAGAAAAGAAACACCATAGCAATTCTTAGGGTTTTGAATTTTTAAGGAGAGTTCTACATGCACATCAACTGTGTGGCATCTAAAACTGAGGACATACGAGGGAGATGAAGGGGGAATCTTCAGCTTTAAAGTGTTTTTAACTACATGAATTTACACTGTTCAAGTAAAGTAGCAAATAATCTTATTTATGAACTCATATACTTACTTATTTTAGGACAAGTAGCAGACAGAAAAAGCTCTTCTGTCCATTTTTTTTATGAAACAAAGAAAATGCAAAGAGATTTGGTAAATATCTCTAAATGCTAAACTTATTTATGAATTTTTGTCTGAAAGAACTAATCACCATAACCACATTCAAATTACACTGCAATAGCAAGAAGATTTTTTAATAGTAATCTGCTATTTAAAGAAAAGAATGTTATGCAGCTGATTTTTTTTCCTTAAGTACTTTCCAATTGTTGTAAACAGGATTAAAATAAAGCAGCAATATTTTGAAAAAACCATTCAGATGTTTATCATATTAAGCATTAAGGAACTCTTACTAAAAAATTTGTAATAAATACACCATTGATTAAGTCAATGAAATCCATAAACCATAGTTAAACTTGCCAATGAATTCTAGTGGAGGTTGGATTTACACACAGACTAGCAAAAACTCCTCAAAAAAAGCTGTGTCTGTATACACTTATGCATTAAGAATATAAATTGCAATTAATAAATATATTTTTATGGTCTTTGGGGAAAATACATAAAAAGATGTACAGCAAACAAAAGAAAAACTAGCTTTCACACTCAAACTCTCCATCAAAATAAAACACTCTACATAAAAGTTAAGATATGACTACCTTGAATTTTGCACAGACTAAACACAGCTGTAAAGATCCACTTCCTCTCCTTTTCTGGGGGGGAGGTCTGTGTTTAGGGGTTGCACATGGTGGCCGGGCAGGGAGCAAAGTGCTAGACCTTTCTAATACTCTTACCAGTACCAAACTACTACCTCAACTGACCTTTTTTATCACTTTAGACTTTCCCCCATCATTGCCTGACAAAGCAGCCAGGAACACCTGTTTGGATTTGCTTTCTCCAAGAAAGAGGAAAAGCTGCCTAGACAATGGACACAGACTGAAGTGTGCAACCCAATGGCTGTGCTTTGCTGCAACCTCTCTCCCACCACTTTGGGGCTTGCCAATGAAGAGATTATTTCTCTATTCATGCTACATGCTGAAATTAGTGCAGTAACCCAGAAGTATCTGTTGTTGCTAAAAGATATTGATAACCAGCATCAAGAAAGCAGCCAAGGGCTGAAGAAAAACAGAAGCACAAAGAACACCTTAACTAAAAAGAACACGAGCAAATTGGTACAACTATTTAAGCCTCCTAAAGGCTGGACCACAGGAAGAAGATAGTACAGCCACCACACTACTTACAAGATTAAAGATTTAATGATATTCTGACAATCATTTTTTTTAAGCTGTATTTTTCTAAATAACTTCCTCTTTGAGTGACAATAAAAAATGTACAGAAGACATCCAATTCCTATTAAAAGGGAAATGAAAAGCTTTTTTCCAACAGACTAAGTTTCCCTGGGAAAAAACCTCACATACATGATCAGAGAGGCCATGCCATTGGCAGAACTAGACACATACTGTTTACTTCCCAGAAGTGAAATATTTTATTAAAAACAATATCCATCTATTCAGCTTGAAAGATATGATGATCCATGAGATTTCCAAAGATTAAGTTAAAGCTTGGAAGTTCACATCAACTGAGAGAGAGGATTTGGTTGTTCAGACAATAGATTTAAATCACCTGGCTCATTCAGCATGCAGAAGCTTTACCTTGTTCTCCACTGCTTTAACATTCCCAAAGGAAGCTGTAGTCGAAACAGCCCCTGAAGTTGTAAAGCTTGTCTTTTTTCAGTTCTCTTCCTTCCTTTCTCACCAAGGAGGGATTTTTCTCCATTCCTTGTGTATTTCTCTTAGGGATGAGGAGTGAAGTTTTTCAAGGAGTGAGAAGGACAACTGCAGAAGGGTGGGACATGGGACATTAACACAAGATGACAAAGAGATTTATTTTTCTTTGACAAAGAGAAGGGATTTGAGAACCAACATAAAGTATTTATTTGCCTTAGGCCTTATCTTGATGTACCAAGTACAGATTGTTCTCTAATTTTTGCTTCTCAAAAAGTAGAATTTTAGCTCTAAGCTCTGCAGAGCCCCAGTACCAGCTCATGTCCTCAATCATCACATCTGCTATGTCACAAATGCTTCTATGGACTCATTACTCTTTGTATAACAATATAAACCTATTGTGCAAGTATTTACATGCTGCCCTAAGTTCCTCAAAAAAGCTGGCAACCAAAGCAGTGCTGCAAACTCCGTATTTCTATAAAGCTTCAACAATTTCCTAAAGGAGTAGCATTTGTAAGAAAGAACTGTTTATTCAGGTCTAATCAAACCTTGCTGAAAGTGATCAAATATGGACTTTTTTTTTTTTTAGAATGGGAAGCATCCATTAACTTATCATACCAGCAACATTTATACTGGGGATATATACTGCAATAGGTATCAAGCNCCCTCCTGCCTTTCTTCCAAATCATCTTATCAAATGCTTACACAACCAAAAACTTTGATCTGATGATGACAATGCATTCACATGCGACAATGGGGAATGCCTGGAGGTACACATCCTGTACATAAATGTAGCCTGCCTCTCAGGGACACATTAGGAAAAAGAGAGTGCCCTCAAACCAGCAGTCTGACCCATACACCACTGGCACAGTTTAGCCACCATCTAATATATTGTTTTCAAAAAAAG
>VZTN01028047.1:4473-21866 GCA_013400515.1 Erpornis zantholeuca
ACCCACTTTACAGAACTTTCATGAAGATTAATGAATTTATTGTCCTGGTCTTGCTTTATTTATGCTCTTTCAAGACTGATTTTTATATAAGTGGAACTTATGGATAGTAAAAAAACATACCCAACTTTCTAAGACATGAGACAGGGCTTGAAATCTTCCAATAAAAGTATTTTGAGAAATACACTCTAATACTGTGTAAGTTTTGATTTTAGCTTAAACCTTAGTAAAATATTCTTGCTGCCATTTCTTACATGTTTTGCCCCAGTCCTGTCACTCCCCAGGCTATCATTTTCAAATTGAGTGTCAATGATTCCCAGTGGTCTTTATTAATTCTTTTTTTTTTTTTTGAAAGACCAAAGATTAAAGCTGAATCCATGAGCTATTATCAGATGGGAAATATTAATTTACTAAAGCATCTGAACATTTGGAGTAAATTTGAAAACAGAACCATCTGTTATATAAACTAATCCAATAGACTCCACACTTTGTATAGCCAGCTGCTGTCAAGTAACAGATTATGAAACCAAGTAATAAATCTTAATTCAGAAAATGTTTCTCCATTTGAAAGGTTTGAAAATTTATTTTTCCTTTCTTGTTTTAATGTAAACTCGAAGGAAGTTGGCAGACTTCTCTGACCTGTTGGGGGTCTAGTGTTCACTCAGATCCCTGTGGGAGGCTGTGGATGGAGTCTCACAGAGGTCAGTTGCAAAGCAAATCTTGTGATACCATCCTCTTTTGTGAATCAGTCACTCCTGTCGTGACAAAGCTGCTCAGCCTGGTTTTGAGATGGGTACCCCAAAGTGACACAATTCAAAACAAGGATTGTATCCACCTTTTCTAGACTAGTAAAAATAAGGAAAATAATCTTTCCTACAGCCAAGATTTAAATGAATAGTTCAGAATTCTGTTCATCCTGGGTTGCAATCCCTGCTAAAGACAAAGACCCTTTGTAACAGTCAGCATTCAAACGGACTCCAGACAAAGTTTCCCTCTTTCTGATATGATGATTATGGGTCCATGTACCAGCCACCAGCAGATGATTGATACCAGATGCCAAAAACCACTCTGTTCATGGAAGCTGCTTCAACACATGGAACCCGACAATTCCTGCATCTACCATATCTAAGTCTGTCCTTTCCTCCCCTCAATGGCATGGCAGAGAACCCTTATCCCTCTAGTTTTTGGGAATGGTTTGTCCTCTCTACCCACATCACAACAACCTAAAAGAATTTGTGCAACCCATCCACCATCTTCTTTTTAAGCTAGTTATTGCATGTGTGTGCCAGTGTAACACTCAATGAAGGAAGGAACTTTATATATACATGTTTATGCATGTGTTTATTATATATATGTTTGTGTTTATATATACATGTTTACATGTATTTTTACTAACTTGAACAGAATTAGACCATCAGGATCCCAGACAAGTTCCTAAGTACAAGAAGTCTTTAATATTTGCTTCTAAATATCCTTGTCCAAAACAAAACAAAACAAATGTCACATCATAGTAGAAGAAAAATAGTATTTTTGGTAGTTGCTGTGAAAACATTTTGTATTCCGTATTTTTGTTTTCAGAATAGATCTGCTATATGTTTGCCAACAGGTACAAACAGATTCTTATGTACTTAAGTAATTATGAAACCTGTGACAAAATGTGGGCATTAGTAGATGAGACACTGAAAATTCAATGGGGTTTAAGTTGCTTTGGTTTAGCTCAGTTTGCAGCTCAGTGTTGCAAGCCAACAATCAGATTAAACTAGGAAGGAAACTTTTCAAAGCATTGTGCTGATATACAGTGAAAAAAAGCAAATTACTGAAAGAAGCATTTAAACTCCTTACCTACTCTTTATGTGAAGAACAGTACATTACTTTTTGAGGCCTTCCTCTGCCTTCAGGTATCCCACCTAAAAAGTGACATATTAATTGTTATGAGCAAAGGAAACAGGCTCTTTTCCCAATGTGACATACCTGATTGTATAATTGGGCAAATTCCATGAAACTTCATATATTTAAATCGAAGAACTACACTGTTAACATAACTGATCTCTTTTCTTCATAACTTCTTTACTTCTCTGAGCACCACAATCAAAGACTGATTAATCTATTCCAGCATTCACCAAATCCATTAATCACCCAGATGGCTTAATTCACTGTCCAGGATAGTTTTTGGAATACAGTGTACAACAGTTTTTCACGTAGGGGAGCACTTTCTGGTGGAATAACATCACTGACAATCTAACTACGTTAGTGATTAAGTGATTCAGGGTTATATCATCTACCCATTCGTCAGCCCTCCGTATTTCACAATTAAGTATAAATTTCTAAGTTCCTAGCCTGCACAAATTCGGCACATTCTATGCAAACTTTTCCAAAAGTTCGCATAGTTTTAAAAATTCTAAATAGCAAGAAAAAATTGCCAATGGAAAACTACTCAGAGACATCTGTTCTCCCATCAATTTATTCAACAATCTCCCGTTAGCATGTACACTAAAGGGAGAATAGGCTCTGCAGAATGCAAAAAAAAAAATGCGTTTCACTAACTAAATAAATTCCTTTATATATTGTGGCAAGACAAATAAATAAACCCAGAGATTTACAGACAGGCACCTTGGCTGACATTTCAGAGAGCTGGAGCCTTTAGCAATATTTTCTGCTTAACTCCATCCTAACAAAGCCCTATCTCTTCTCCCAAAACCTCATTTCTCAATTCTCCCCTGCTCTCCTCTTTCAGGCCCACTTCCCAGTTTCTTTCTCTTTTTCCTTCCAAGGTGTGATTGCTCTCTTTGCTCCCCAAAGTCTCCTTCTTGATTGTTTTGCTCTGCTTTAATGAGTCCAAGGCTTCGCTCTACTCCAGAAATTGCATTTACCCTTTTTGTTCCCAAGCACATCTGTCTCCTCCAAGCTTTCTCTCCTGTTCTGACCTTCCTGCGCTTCAAGACATTTTTTGCCAAGTTTATTTCCCCTCTGTCTCTCTAGCCTCTTTTTACTTCTCCACTTTTTTTTTCCTTCTCCTAATGCACTAAAACCATGCCACTACTTATTTTATTTTCCCTTTAGCAGTGACAAATTAAAACTTGAGAATTCAGATTAGTAAGAGCAATAAAATAGCAGTCATTGTCATTTTTTTAGCCTAATATGTAAAGCTAAGAGGGAGACTTTTAAAAACTGATCCAATCTGGACATAGCTAAAAACAATAGCAACTTTCAAGCTTCAACTGTGGTATCTTATGCATAGTCAGAAATTCAAATTTCTGAAATACCATTTGATATTAAACTTATATTTTCTAATCAAATAATGAAATGTTCAACACTGAGTGTAGTAATACTTATTTACATAATTTAGATTTGATAATGCAATATTATCTGAATGCTAATTCTTAAAATCTCTAGTCCTATAGGTTTGCCATTTCTTTCATGTACACTCTGGCTTATGATAAAAATTTAAATTTCTACTGACTCTGAAATTAACAGCTTTTCTACCTTGTCTTTCACTGATGGACATTACAAAAAAAACTCTGTTAAACATTTTAGTGTTTTGATCAAAATTAACATTTTATAGGCTATTTGCAGATTTCTTTAAATTTTACTTTACATCTAAGAAATAAATTAATTTGTACCAGAGGAGAGGGGGTCTTTCCTTGTTCTCCGTGATGCTAATAAACATTTAGCTAGTTAATTCACTAGAGACAGGATTAGAATGTTGGCCAACAAAACAGATATTTCATATTAAAATTCATTACTTTCTTAGTGCTCTATGCTACATTCCTTAGCCAAGCAAAACTCCTACTGACTTCCTGTATTAGGTCCATCTTTATTATTTAGCAGATTGACAGAATCAGAGTGGTACCATCTATTACTACTGGCAAATAACATTTGAATTCATCTTCTTTTTATTCACAGGATGACTCTTCTGTGTCATACACACTTCATTTTTGATTTATGTGAGATGTACATTTTAACATCCTTTCTGAGACTCAATTATTTAATCTATTTTTGTCATTCAATTCATTCGCTTATTCCAGCCATTTTGCATTAATAATCAGCCTCCATTCTTCTTCATTATTTAGTATTATTTGGTGTAATGGAGTGTGTGCCAACTACGACTTTTGGATAAAGCTTCTGGATGTTTGACATTTACCAATGAAAGTTAAAACATATAAAATTTCAGACAGAAAAAAAAGCAAGATATTTGTAGAAGTACTGTCTAGTTTTGAACATCATAATTGTGGCTTGAGCCAAATTAGTAATAATAATATGCGTTACCCAGCTATTTGTCTCCATACAAAAAAAAATGTTATCCTGCACAAGTTAATATCGAGAACTAGAAATGCAGCTCTTCTGAATTTCTGAAATACCCTGTAAGGTATTTCACATGGAATGGGAGTTGTTACTTTAGCAGAAATCTTAATAAATAAGAGACAAAATATTCTCCAACTTATTAATAAGTCAATATGTGTGGTCTACTTTTTCTGTAGGAATGTAGTCCCATGAAAACTGAAGAATGCTCAAAAGGTTCAGACTTTTGCTTTGCATGTCCTGCATATTGTTTCCTGTAAACAACTAAATGCCAAGACAACTATCAAAACTTTCTCATGGACTAGAAGCAGAAACAAAATGGGCTTCTTCCAAAGAACTGCCTTGGCCATACTTCTCTGCTACCTGTGTACACAACCAATTTGTCACAACCTCAGAAAAAAGGTTAAATTCTTGTGCACTGTGGTTCACAAAAAAACACTTTGCCTAATCAGATCGATTTTCTGACCGTTTCAGTCGTGTAAGTCTCAACAGTTGTATGCCAACATTCTAGATTTCATAGTTTGTAAACTGTGCATGGAAAGCGTTGTTCTTGAAAGTCATTCCAGCCCCAATGGTTCCATCTTGAATGATGGAATCATTGGAACTGGAAGCAACCTCTGGATAATGTCTATCGGTTCTCTAAAAATATCAGCTGTTCTCCTCTCATACACACCCCTTTTGGTTTGAGTAGGGCCAACTAAAGCTCCTTGTTTGGTACTATATGCGGGCTTTGAATATCTCTGAGAACAGAGACTCTGCAATCTCTGTGGGCAACTTCTTCCAGCCTTTGAGCATACTCACTCTGAAAACTTTTTACCTATGTTTTATCTAAATATATTGTGCTTCAGTTTGTTTCCTTTGCTTCCTATCTTTTAACAGAATATCAGTGAGAAGAATCCAACTTCTTTATTGCTCCTTCTCCCTCTTTCCGCTTTGACAAGATCCTTCTAAGACTTCTCTAGGTTTAACAATGCTAGGTCTCTCTCATCCACGTCAGATGATCCAGTTCCTAAATTATTTTCATGCCCTTTATTGGCATCATTCCGTACAACAATATCCTTTGTGTACATAGGCGAGTCTGGAAATGGAGTGGAAAAAGGGAAAGGGTCACTTCCCTCCATCCTCTGGCAATTATTTGGCTAATACAGCCCAGATCTTGGCAGGCTTTCTTTGCCACAATCTTAGCCCATGGTCCACTTGTCCACCAGAATCCTCAGGCACAAAGCCTTTTCTGGAAAGCTGATTTCCCGCTGGTTGGTATCCAGCCTGTTTTGGGGAATGGGGTTATTCCTGTGTTCTGGTTCTGGCCAGGAGAGCCTAATTTTTGCAGCAGCCAGGAGGGAGAATGGCTGGGACCCAGAGGTTGTTCTAAACCACCTCGAGTGGGGAAGGGAATCTCTTCTGGGGAGAAGGGTCTCCTTGCAGTGGAGTGAAGCATGACAGAGGGAGCTGTGGGGGTAGGCCTGTTAGAGCCAGAGGGAGCTGCGGGGGGACCATGGCAGCAGGAGCCAGCTGGAATTGTCTATGGAAATGCTTCAGTGAGAAATAACATTTCCATTTCTTCCCCCCTCTGTCATTAGCATTGCTGCTGTTACTGTTTGTTTACTAATGTCGCTGCTGCATACAGTAAATTCTTCTTACCTCAACCCGTGATCTTTATCTTTTGTACCTAAAATTCTCCTCTCCAGCCCACTGCAAGGAGCAAACAAGAGGTGCATATCTTGGAGTGGTTTCAGTGTGAAGAGTTAAGTAGAACAATAACTTTTCTAAACCATGAAGCTTCACAGGTACAGGACTTTACATTTCCCTTTGTTAGAAATCATGGTATTTCTGTTGATCCATTTCTCCAGCCTGCCAAGGTCTCTCTAAAAGGCAGCAAAACCATGCAATGTGCTAATCATTCAATTTTTGCATCATCCACGAATTTGCAGTGTGTGCACTCTATCCCTTTATCCAGAGCATGGATAAATGAAGATTTTAAACAGTGTCAGCTCCACTAGCCCAGTCTTGGAGCACACAAATCATGACTACCTTCCAGAACAACTTCATGCTGCTTCCCTTTGGTCCCAGCAGTTCAGCCAGTCCTCAATCCACCTCACTATGTCCTCCAAACTTCATCAGTTTGTCTATGCAGATATTCTAGGAGACAGTGTTGAAAGCCTTGTAAAAGTAGAAATAAACAATATCAGTTGCTTGTTTTTTCATCCTTCTTGAAAACAGGAGTGTCTTTGCTGTCTGCCAGTCCTTGAGAATTTTGCCCAACTGCCATGACTTTTCAAAGCCTTTAGAGCAGCCTTGCAATGACATTGGATGGCTACCTCAGCACTCTTAATGTTTATTTCTTCAGCAGTGTTACACCACATTTAGAAAACTATCAAAATATTCCTGTAGCTAATTTATATGTATGTGTGGAAAACAAACTTTGAATTGTGTGACAGTTGTGTTTTCTGATTTATGTTGCGCAGGTAAAGGATTTAAATCTACTTCAGGTGATTCTTGCACTAGCTATTCTTAGCAAATCCAGTAATTGCTTATTCTCCCTCTTCTTCCCAAGATGATAAAAGCATTACCTGAGTTTAAATAAATCATGGAAAAAAGAATAAAGTTTATTTCACTGAATAGTTGTCATTTATCTTAAATTGTCCACAGTGGGAAAGCATTAGCTATGTAAACAGTCAATGAGAAGAGACCTACTTGGCTGCTGCAGGTTAAATTTTAAGAAGGAAAGGAAATAATTGAATATCATGTTAGCAGACTCTCACTTCTCTTACAAAAGTGTATACTTGGAAGGAATAGCTACTCAGATCTGTGATGCTCATTATAACAATGCTGGCCATTACTGGAGATTTCTGTTTGGCATCAAAAAGATACACTCAAATTCTCTAAATTATCTATAACAAGGTGCTAAATTCCAGCTAAGAGAATATCCTTTTTTTCTGACACAAATATGTATGAATTAGCTACCTAATTTAGTACCTAATCCTTCATCATTAGCTTCATACATACTTCTCGAAGTGTATGAGAAAACCCAACTATATTTTCTAAGATAGTAACAGTAACATCTGCAGCATAACTGATTTCCAATTCGTGTAAGTTTAGCCCATGCCACTCTTTCACATACATCTATATCCATTCATTTTCTGGTTGATTTGCAACTGGAGTTCAAAAACTATTAACCACTCTGGTCACACCGAGAAATCAACCAATGGTACTCATAGTCTTTTAGGGAGATACAGGCTATTCTCTCTGTTTTAATTCTCTTATTCCAGTAATCCAAAAAATTTCCCCACCATTAAGAAGATGAGCCTCCTTTTGTTAAATATTGCATCTGCATATAAATCATCTTGCTCTGTATGTTTTACCAGGCATATTTTTTTATAATATCTCAGATAGTTCTCAATAAAGACTCAGACACACCATCAAGTTACTTGACAAATTACTGTACAACACATGATCTTTGTTTGCCAGTTCACTCTGCCAGAAACAACGGGAAATTACTGTGACTTAGATCAGTCTGCAACGAAAACAACTAAAACTGAGACTCATTTCTGCTCGTGCTACAGGCTAAGAAGACCCACTTAGATTTGCAATGGTTCAGCTGATAGAAGACAGCATGGTAACACACCTAACCTGACTTGAAATCCAGCATAGTACTGATTATAGTGGACCTTCAGCTGTGCACTGAACATGTAGATCTTACATGTCTCTTTGAAAGCCCTGTTTATTTCTGTGTCTTCTGGAATATTTTGTGCCATGGAAGATTTCATCCAAGGCCTTAAGTTAAAATCAGTAACT
The DNA here is from genome assembly GCA_013400515.1 of Erpornis zantholeuca. Lineage (NCBI taxonomy): Eukaryota > Metazoa > Chordata > Aves > Passeriformes > Timaliidae > Erpornis > Erpornis zantholeuca. The sequence continues at coordinate 12,565 of VZTN01028047.1, forward strand.
AAACTAGTAAGCTGGAGTGCCTATTGAAGCACAGAAGAATAAGATTGAAAGTGACAATATTAATCATACATATAGACACAAATATATCATTAGAAAGGTACAGCAGCTATTTATTTATTGGAGCTCCCCAAAACATTCACTGTCTTTCTTCCAGTTCCTTTTTCTCCAGATATTCAATACCAGTTTTTATGTCCACAAATTTTGACTTGACAGTGGGTTAATGGTTGGACTCAATGATCTTGAAGACTTTTTCCAGCCTAAAAGATTCTATGGTTATTAGATTATATTATCCCTGCAATCTTTCTGGATAATAGTATTTGTAAGTACTACAATTAAGTATATTCCATACATGATCGAGATTGTACTAGCACAATGTAAGTTAACAAACACATAAAAGTGTATTAAGATGTTTTAAAGCGAGAAATTGTCATAAGTTTCAAGATCACTGTTTCCAGTTTAATTAATTTTGAATATTCTTTTACTAATTTGAGGGGATTCTAAAGGTATTAAACTCTTAAGTTCTGTTTGGCTAAAAATTCATAGAGTGGTAGGTTAAACCTTTTCAATGATCTCAGGATTAGCCTTAACTTTCAAAGCTCATACAAAGGAAAGTTCTATAGTCCTTTCATCTGAGATGTTATTTTCTTTAGGATTATGAGATAATGCATCTGGAACAACATTCATTCATCCAGGTTTGTGGTTTTGCTGAAAGTCAGTCCAAATTCCTGTAATTGCAAGTGACATCTGGCCAAACATGCACTTGGGTCAAGTTTAGACCTCAGCCACTATAAAGGGCTGTGGTTAAGACAGCATGCTCAACTTGACACCTCCCAAACAGTGGAATACATGCTCAGTCCACACCAACATAACAAGTTAAAGTTACATATTTTTATTTTTTTGTCTCCGTAGCTTAATATTTTCTTTCAACAGCCTTCAAGAATTTTTGTCAAAGGTTTTCTGGTGTTTGTACAGTGCTTCTTCAAGGACTTAGGTTAAAAAATGCTCAATACCTACATACAGTGTACCTGATGTCTTCTAGAGTCAATCAAATTATAAACCAGAATTTCAGAGCATTAACCAGTAAGTCCAAAGGCAAGAAGCAAGTCACAAAATCTGAACAGGCAATTTATGAAGTGGAAAAAAATAATAAACTAGTTTGAAAGTAGAACACATAGCAGAAAGTCTAGAATTCAAAATCAACCAAAATTCAGCTGAATTTTAATCAAGTTGTAACAAAACTAGGGATCTACATAGAGTTTGCACCAGGGGTTTCAGATGAGACAGTGATGGGACTTAGCCTCTTTGCTTCTCATTCCCCATTATTTGTATGAATGCATATTGACCTTCTTTCATAATTATGTTCCTTGGCTTGGAATGAGAGACTGAATTTCATCTCATAGTTACTCCAGGGCCTGGAACTGGTCAGTCTTGCTTACATTTTTAAGGGTTCAGAAAGAAAAATCATTCTTTCTGGATCAACAGTGATAAATCTCTTTCTGCATCTTACATCACTGCAGAACTGACAATTCCAGTTCTCTCAACTATCTAGAAATACTGAATTTAACATTGATCTGTTGAGTAAAGGCCAGGCTAAAGGTCAAGTCGATGACTTTCTCTGTCCAGAATGTATCTGTCCACAAGACTCCCAGCGAATACATATTCGCATTATATGGCACCCATGGCCTTCAACGACTGGACATCCCTCATAGCAAAAAACAAACAAAAAAAAATTGTTTAATTAGAAGCAAAACTTTTTTAAGAAAAGTCTCTTGTATGCCTCATTCCACCTGAGCTTCATTATCCTAAATCCTCAATATGGTAGCTAGTAAGTAGCAGAAAAAAGGAGAGTTAATGCTGAAGGAGGCAGACAATCCAAGAAAGTGCACATTAATAAAAGTGAAGAATAGTACAGAACACAGGGGAACCACAAAACTTGTGATGCACTGCAAAATATATAGAAGGAGGAAAAAGAAAACTATAGGACAAGAGATAAAAAAAGTGTCACAAACGCACTCAAGGAGCAGTTGAAGAGAAAATGAGACACATATTTTATTTAGGTTTTGGGGGGCAGTGTGGAGGTGTGTAACATCTGATTCATCTTGTCTTCAGACAGCTCCTGAGCTATTTCTGCACTTTTCTGCTTCTAAAAATCTGTTTTTATTATGAACATGTATATTTTTTATTCCTTGTATGCTCTCTATTGCTACTACTATTTTTTAAGGTGTCCCCTCTTTGTTATTGTATTTACAGCTCCATCCTACTCCTCCCCAGGGCACTTTTTTAACTGCCTCCTTTTCCCTTTGGCTCCAAACTGAAAGTAACACCTACACTGTTGATGGCTTGGTCACGGTCTCATAATTACCCCCAGCTGTTTGTCCAGGAGTCTTCCTTTCTGGAACTATAACTTGTTTGTACATTCTTCTATTGGTCAGATGTGGAAAAGCCAGTAATCTGAAATAACTGCATAGTAATTCACATATTAACCAGATCACCTTCTGTTTACATATCATTTCCACTTAGTATTCTCTTACTTTCTCCAAGATAAGCCTCAAGTTCAACACTCTTTTTCATTAAGAATTTCCTAAAGGTTTTTCTGGGAGTTGGTCCAGCACCCATTTATAACAGCTTTCAGTATATTAATATTTGATAATACTGCAAATAGTCTTAAGACTGCCCAGGCAGTGTCATTGAGAATCACAACTTTTCTTCCCCCTAAACTTCTGCTCGAGTTCCTTGTTTTGCTGGATGTAAACCAAACAGGTTTGTGAATGAAGCATTTCCAGAATTTTATCTAATAGTCTTTGGAGTGATCTAGTCTACCACATGGAACAAATGCATAGAGTGGTATGGGGTAGAATATTTTAAACTGAAATGATATGGTAGTACATGACTCTGGTGAGTTAAAACTCTTCCCAGTAGAAATCAGTAGTTTACACAGAGTTAAATACCAACCATCCAACACTAAGGCTATGAACACATATCTTTTCTTGTCAGTATGATTAAAGGCTCAGATTCAATGTAACTGATGTCTAAGGAACTTTAATTTTCCTTTGATAAACTGACAAAAAATTTGTTTCTTTAATCTTAATCCAAAGGGCACAGTGTTACAATGGACTCGTTGTGAGTTTCACCAAAACATGTGAAAATCTGTTCTTATCTCCAGAGCCCCTTACTAGAAGCCACTACAATGCCCTGCCAGATACAAGGGTGCAAGCAGTGAATTAGTCTGGAGTAATTAGCTACCAACACTTGGTAATTGTTGCTATGGTGGGAGAGAGGTACATATATAATTTCCCACAAAAGTAGTGGTAAAATAATAATTGGTTCAGAATCAATCTAGGCAGAACAGAGAGAACATGACAGTGAGAAGGAGAGCCCAAGGCCCTGCACATTAAGGATATGTTCTCCTAACTGGTGTTGGAGGAGTGTGAGAGACTAGAGGAAGTGTTTGGGTTTTGGGTTCTACTAATTGCACTGTTTTGCCTCAAAGTCCTGTTTACAGTTGTCTGGACAGACACACAGACAGTCTTAAAATATTTTGTGCATAGTAGGGTATACTGCTGCAAACATTATAAGGGTTTATAGGATCTCAATTCTATAGCAGAAGTGAAAAATGGAGTTTATAATGTGCCATAATGTAGAACCGTGTTTTTAGCCCTGTTCTCTTTCTTCTCCATATACACACATGCATACTCCTGAAATGTTCACACCCACATTTTCTGTGGATATGTACATGGCACATGCAACATTTATCTGTATTTTAATTTGTTGCCTCTTATATTTTATGCATTGCTCCATTTAAGAAGAAACGTAACATGACAGAATTTGGGCTCAAAAGAATTCATCATGTCTGTACTGTCACTGGGATGAAATGTCTCTTTCTCCTATCCCTTGTTCCCATTTTCATTCAAATTGGACGGAAGAAACAGTCCTAGCAGATTCAGCTTGTCAGCTATATTACTGGTAAAAATCTGTTTGGAAACCAGATTCCTCCACATGAAAATGTGTGTGTTAATTAGCCCCTTTTGTGTCAGCCTGTTTCTGAGCCAAGTCTGAAGAGTCATTTGAGGGCACCGAATGTCTGTTCTGAAGAGAGGCTTACGCGATTCAGAGTGTCATGACCACTTGAAAAAGTTTCTTCAAGGATGAGAACTTTTCTGTTGGCAACGTGTTATCAGGAACATCTAGTCCAGCACCATCAAGGATTTTTCTGTTTATTTTAAAAACATGCAGACACTACAACTCCCTTTGGTTGTAGTGATACAGGGAATTGAGGGCAGAAGTAAAAATGCTCAGAGAGATTGATTTAATGAACTAAATGCAATTTATCATGAATAAGTGCCTGGATTTAAGTGCCACAAGTTTACCTATCCACTCCGGCTCCATCTGCAATGATTTTAAGCACAGACCAAAGCCAAGAAATACAGCTATGACTTATGAATTTCAGTCCCTGTTAAGAAAACTGGAAAGGATAAACTGAGGGGTGTTGGTCAACCTATTACCAGCAGAAAGAGTAAAGTGCAAGGGTATCTGCATGACGTATGCCCATTTTTATTAAAATGTTGTACTTATATACATTCTTTTTGGCTTTTGTGGCAAATAAGGACCAAACCTTCCTGACTTCACTGGCTGGTATATGGTCCCAAACCTCCAGACTGAACTGGAGCAAACAAGACAAAACTAACCAATTTCCTAACAAACCCAGTAAGTTTCTTCATTCCCTTCCCCCACACTAAGTCCATGTACTCACTTTATCTTTCCCACAACTCTTGTCTCAAAGAAGTACAAGGGTTATTTTTTCTCATAACCACCCCAAACTGCATTTCTGAGAGGACAGTTCTTCCTTCCATTCTCTGCAATTTTGGAGGTTGCCAGAGGCTGCCCCTCTTCCCAGAAGTCACTCACAAAGTCAACAAGCAGTTTACCCTCTAACTGTTTTGATGTTGGCCTGCCTTCCAGCAATTCTCAGTTGGCATACAGTCTCCTGCAGACTATAATCAGCTTGGCACATGTTAAAACACCCATGCCAGGGCTATGGCCAGAACGAGTCAAGTCAACTGCTGTGCTGCAGTTACAGTTTGCCTTGTTACGGTTTCAGCAACACACTCAAGACCAGATTCTCTGACTGCCCACGTTGTCTAGCCCTTCACATTTCCTTTATGTGAAACCGAGAGCATTGCACTTTTAATGTCAAGAATTAAACCTTAAGAGATTTCTCCTCCAGCATGCTCTGAATTCCTCACACAGCTTAGATGATCTGCATTCCTGCCAGCCCACCCCACTATTCCAAAACATCATGCCTAACACAACACAGCCCATCCTGCCCCAATCTCATATCAGACTGCTTAACCCCTGTAGCTCTACTTAAGACATAGAACAAGCTCATTAGCAAGTATTTTTTTCTTTTGGAGACAAGGTGTGACCAAGATGTCTGGGACAGGCAAGAAGAAGGGGAATACATCATTCCCTGGGAGAGCAAATCCAGTGAAGCAGATACCCAGGTCTACAGTCATGAGGGGGCAGTGGGACTTCTCTCCTGTCTACATGGCCACTGTTCACTGCACAGGACGTTCTGTTCACAGTCATATACAGAAAATGTGATAGCAGACATTTTTTTAATGAACACTCAGTGGAGAATTCAACAGTCTGCATGACAGAGAAGGTTAGTGGCACTCACTCTTGCCCATTGTTTTTTCACAAACACATGTGGCTTCTAGGGGAAGCTTTTTTTCTTAAACCCTTTGGAAAAAAACAACCTTGTTGCTGCATGACTGGTATTTAAATTTTCTGGTTTTCCCTGAACTGCAAAATTTGCTAACACTATGAAAACATCAAAATAAGGCAGCCCATCAAGGGCATAAACATGCCATAGTGCTTCTAAAAAAAGTCAGAGCTTAATCTGACTGTGATTAATATGGGTAGTCTTTTTATATAGATTCTGTCTGTATTGGCAAAAATAATTTTATGCCTTTTGGGAAAGAGTGTTTAACAATTGAGAAAAAAGGGCCTGTCTTTCCGATTTTACTACATTTTACAACACTTCCCCATGTAAGGCTAATAAAATCATCTTAAATTGTAAAACAAGTGAAACTGAGAAACAGAAGTGACTTTTACACTTGACAAAAAAAATGGTATTGCTGTTTGCAAAGAGATTATTACTTTGGTCTAATGCCCAATATATGTTGATACAGATGGTATATTTCCCTTACCTTGCAAGAGCAGCATTCACCAAGGTCAAGGTCTTCACTGTATTTGTGAAACACAGTGACAATCCATGCTCTCCCCACAGGCATTTTGAAGAGCTTTACAGTCCTGAATGATCCTTACAGCCCTCTCCACACAGCAGTCCACCTGCTTCATAGGCAATTCCTTTGTGCTTTGACTAAATCAGAGCAAATCTCAGCAGACAGGTGGCACCTGGAGAGCTAAATTCCTTTTAGTCACCTCATTGGGTAGGATGCTGACAAAGCATGCCCAGAATGACTAGTGTCAGGGCAGAATAGTCCTGCTTTCCTTCTGGGCAGTAGGGTCAGCTCCTTCCTTGGAGCCTCCTGCTTCCTTCCTCACTCCTCTTCAATGCTGTTAGCCATGAGCAGCAGCACACAGCCACAGAAAGGCCAATGGCAATGCTGAAGGACAGCGGCGAGAAGGCTCATTTATGAAGAGCAGCGTGATGCATCACGGAGTGTTTGTGGTACAGAGCAAAGAAAGGATGAAGTATCCTCACAAGACGTGACTTGTATGCCAAGGGCATCCTGTGAACATGAATGATGTGGCTGGAAGTCACATGGTCATCTCATGTGGTCGTATATTCACTGTGGTCTTGTGTATGTCCTCTGCCTGAAACATCTTTACAGGGGAGATCCTCTGGAGCAATGCAGAGAAGTACATCACTGTAGGAATCTAGAAGCCATAATAAACTTCCTTCCTTTCTTTGTCCTAGTGCAGGAGAGTTTCTGGGCCATCATACCTATTCTTATTTTATGCAGGAATGGAAAGTCCTAGAAAAAGGTATTTCTTGCACTTCACTGTAATGACTGAAGATTTTTTTCAGTTACTACTGCAGCACAGATTTACATGCATAATGTTTCCCCACCTCCAAAGATCCAGAGTCTTTTCCTTCCTGAAGATATATTCTTAAGAATCAATCTTTATTTAACATTAGTAACAAGCCTGGACATGTCTATGTATTATAAGTCTATTAAAATGTACCCTTCTTATTGATGAGGCATTAAATGTCAAGTTTGTCGTGGATGATCCTTTTAAATGTAAGCAACTAATAAAAAAATGTTTCTTTTTTTGTTAATATAGGTCACTTAATAGTACAGTTTATCAAAAGACAGTCATTTAATGGTATGCTTGAATCTGTGTGTGGTTTGCTTTCTTCTCTTTTGATACTTCTGGTATTAGCTCAGAGTTCCTACAAATTTACTGTAAAAGATCTATTTGACAATGAGAGAAGAAGTTGCCAGCCATGCCAATTATAGTGATTTTGTGGTGTGGGACTTTAGGCCACTAAAGGGAACTAAAGATCTATGCCAGAAAAAAAAAAAAAGCTTTTCTAGGCATCTATGTTTCTTTCACAATTGTGTTCACATATCCAATTCAAGCTATGGCTCAGTAGTATGTTATCTAAAAAAAGAGATTAGGTTCACATTAGGACTTTTCTGACCACTTGATATTAAGCAGGGATATAGAAGAAATTTTTCTTTCCTTGTTTATTTTTTTTGCCTGGAAAAGTAACATCTGGAACAAATAGAATCTTTAACTGATTATCATTAACACAATTGTGTTGTGTTCTGAAAAAGCTATTAAAAAGTGTTAACATGGTTACATCATGAACTTCAGCTGGTTCTTGTAACACAATCAACTCAAGCCAGACATGTACACATAATGCATATTTAAAATACTGTATTGTAAGACATGATTCTGAAAACATTTTCATTAATATTAGGATTACTTACCAGTTCAAGCAGTTGTATTGAGGACAGATTTCACTACAAATATAACAATGAACAGTATTTAAGTTGACATGTAAATATGTTAACTGTTCTGTAGGTAGTAAGGAAGCCAGCAAGCACTTTGGATGGCAGAGAAATTTTTTTTCTATTTGTCAAACCATTCTGTCTCACCTGTTATTCAAACAATGCCTTTTAAAAAGAGGCACACATGATCCAAAAAATCAAATACAGACTTCATTAGATTTGATTATATCAGAATGTTAAAAATATCTCTCTGTATAAAGCCCAAGCAGAACTTGACAGGTCTTTTTCAGTATGCACAGCATGATGTACCAGTGCAAGACAGGAAGGAAATTAAAAAACAGCCATCTGCTACTACAAGGATAATATTGAGGACCTAGTTCCTGTCATTAACACCTGCTTTTGGCATCAGTGTATGCCTTCACACCTTTAGGGAGAAGAAAACTGTTGGTTAAGCCATTTTTTTTAGCAGACAAACTTCCTTGACAGAACATCCCAGCTATATCATGGGAACACCTTGGTTAGTTTGTCATATATAGTAGTGAGATGGCCAAAGGCTTGCTGAGCTATGAAAGCATTTCACGTGTTTGGAATGAAGATTGCTCTACACTTCTCAGGTCACCTGACAGCCAAGAAAACCCAGTAGCAGTTAGCAAATACAAGTAATTAGCACACAATGCATCTGCATCACATCAGACATTTTGATGCACAAGGTCATGAAATGGTTGCGTCCAGGAAGACTGAGACACATTAAAATTACAGGAGGCTGTTTCTCAGGCAATCTTTAGTCAGTAAGGTTTCCTGTGACTACTCATGGACAGTGAAACTGAGAGGGACTTGTGCATTTCCCAAATGAGATGTGCATTTTGAGCCTCGAGTCAAGACCTGAGCACACAGTGAGATCTCCTCTGCTGTGATTTCCAAAGAAAGGTGGTGCCTGGGTTGTCTGCCCAATGAAGGGTAGGCACAGCCCCCAAAGCCAACATTGCTAGTAAGTATGGCACTGAACACAACAGGATGGGTTTTGGGCACTACATGCCGTGTGCACCCACAGAGAAGCAATAATAATTTTACTAAGTATTTATGAGATGCCATTTTTGTGGCAGGAGGAGTAAAGTATGAAGAAAAAGTGTGAGTTCCATGCTCAAAGCCCAAGAAAGAATATGGCTGCTATTCCAACAGGTGTTTTGCAAGCCTGGAAAGTGGTATTGGATATGCCAAATATGTGTTCACTCAGGTAGCCCTGAATCCATCCTTTTATTAACCTGTAATTACATAGCCACAGAGCATTTCCCCCAAAATATTCAATTTTCATTCAGG
>VZTN01028056.1:18856-43436 GCA_013400515.1 Erpornis zantholeuca
GTCATTAGCTATTAGAACCTCCCACACTCCATATGCAGGTGGAGCAGTAGATTCTTTGCAAGCATCCAGCCTTTTGAAACTATTTTGCTGCCTAGATAAGTGGTTTTCTTACATTGCAACAGCTGCAATGTGATGGGATCTTTTTAGTTTAATTCAGCTGGCTTCTCCTTTTCCCTCATTTCCAGTTGAGGATTCCAGACTCATTTCAAACTGGCAAAACTCTCACTCCACAAATAATAACCATTTGTTAAGACTGGACACCATCAAGTGATTCATACTGTACAGTTTGGCAAGAATTATGATCGTTCTAACAATATTTGATGACAACCTGGGGGCCTGGACTTGATCTGTGTGATTCCTTCCCAGTGCTGTGATGTTCCTATTACAAATCACACAAGCAAAAGACCAGATGGAAAAGAGAAGGAAAAGCTAAATCATGACATCTAGACATGAAACAGAACAAGAAGTTCTCTATGAAGGCACAGTCCCCTACCTCGATCTCACTGTCCAGTGACTCATTGTACCTCAAACTACACTACAAAACTTAATTACACCAGAGCTCACATCTTCACAGCTATGTGAAAGCATCTTCAGACCAGAAAACATCTTTTTTGGTTAAAAATTAAAGATGAGAAGACTTTATTTTCTTCAACAGTATACCTATTTTCAGTTATTTCTTTCTATAGTCATGCATGCATAGTTATCAGCAATTCTGCTTTAAGAGGGAGAAAAATTACCCTATTATTCCTGGACATTCTTTTCCTAGATATTCGCACCTGTAGTGTGAACATTTCCTTCCTTCCTTCCTTCCTTCCTTCCTCCCTTCCTCCCTTCCTCCCTTCCTCCCTTCCTCCCTTCCTCCCTTCCTCCCTTCCTCCCTNCTCTCACCAGAAATATATTTTTGCTCATAGCTATTATGTTTTGAGGGTTTTTTTTTTCCTTAGACTAAATAAATCACAACAAAATCCCACATCCGCGCTGCCTCCCTTCCTTCCTTCCTTCCTTCCTTCCTTCCTTCCGTCTTAGACCAAAACAAGCTTTGCAGATTTCCCACAGTCCCACATATGAGAGCCCAGCTACTGCTGTGCTGATCATGCATTCTCCCTCATTAGCTTACCTAGAATGTGGAGGTTTGACCTACTCGATTCTGCATAATCTCTTTCTTCCCTTTTGTCTACTTTTCACCATTCTGCTGGTAGATCCAGGCTGTATGGCTCTAAGAATCTGCCTAGCAGGGAATGTCACCTTTGTAGTGCAAGCTACGGATAGTGTGTATGCGTGAGCAGCCTGGAAGGTTCATTGTTAAGAGGGTATGAGGAAAAATTACTGAGATTGGGCTCAGTAACTTGCCTTCCATTCATGAGATATGCAGTAATCGTAACTCAACCTGTACTAATAATAGTTTGGCAATATTTGTTTAACAAAAAAACCAAAAATAAAAACAATAACAAAAGCTGAACCAAGGTTTGCATTTGCTTTTTGAGGTACAAATTAATAAAAGTGTAGCTTAGACAGAAATATCAGCTTCATTAGACCTTTTGGTTAAGGTGATGGCTCTTAGCTTAAGGAATATGACTGGTGATGCTTTAAAGGAAAAGACCACAGATGAGAATGCTTACACTGTAAATGCTGTATCTCTCCTGCTTTATTTAATGAAATAACTGTAATCACAGAGAGGAAACCAGACAAATGTTTCACACATATGGCAGGCTTCAGCAGTCAAACAATTCTCCCAACTCAATGAACACAATCTTTCCAGCTCTAGGCATTTGCCACAAAGCTAATAGCTTTACTGTTCTGGAAAGCAATCACATGCCCCATGCCTCTCCCTGCAGGTGCAGCTTTCCTGGGAAATCCAACCACAAACACTGTATTTTTGCACTCTCCTGTACAGGAGTGAGTTGGAATCCTGCAATCAGGAAGTGCTATGACCAGAAGTCATTATGGTGAATTTTCTGAAGTAATGCAAAGGCACACAGGAAATAGCTTTCCATGATTTAAAGCCTTTTCACATGGGCTGCTAAATTCTCAGAAACAGCAACTAGTAACTGAAGACAAATGATGGGTTATTGCTTTCTCCCCCACCCTATTTTTCCATCAAAGCAGGAAAGGAAATTAAAGATAAATCTGTTTTTATGAAATAGAAATAGGGTTTTTTATTACAAATAAATCTCGGACAAAAACAGAGCAAGTGAAAACACTGCTGTTTCTCTTTTTTGGCAGGTAAGTTGGTAAAGTATGAGACAGGTGGCTTCAGGAAGTAAAATACTCCATGCCTCTGCATGTGTTTGGTGATCTGTTAAAATAGCAGCTGTCCCACTCTCAGTCATAATGAGAAGGCCATTATTACGGCCTTAGTTATCACAGGCTTCAGCACAAATTGAATCCTGGCTCTTTTGCTCTTGTTTACTAGAAGCCACACACTGCTCCAGATAATTTACACAGCAAGCAGACACATCCAGTATCAGCTAGAAAGAGAAAGGGTGTTCACCAACCTTAGCAGTTGCTTAGACCTTCAGAAATGTAGGTCCAGTTCTTGTGTTCACATAGATATCCTACAGGATTTTATACAAACCATTTAATTAGTTGGTGAGACCATGGTGCTAATAATGCCAATGTTGTGTGCTAATGAGAGTTAAGAGTTGGATTTGATGGTCCTTGTGTACCCCTTCCAACTCAGAGTCCTCTGTGAAAAGTTCTGTGAAAGGTTTGGTCCTGACACTTAAAACAACTTGCTTTTTTCCTAATGCCTAAAACTTTTATGTGGGCATCCTCTGAAGAAGAATACAATATGAAGAACTATGTACCATAGGTGCATGGCGATTAAGCATCTAGCAAGTGTTATAGAAAAAATTATTCCTTTATTCTAACATAAGGAGAAACAGAGCCTTCTCCATATAAGACCTCACTGTTTGGAGAATTCATCGAGGAGTGAGACGTATGATTTCAATTATTCAAACTTAGTGTCTTGAATCCTAGATTTCTGCCTAAGACTGTTCCTGTCCCCAGGTTCCAATGTATAGGGTAGGAGCAAGGGAAATACAAATGTGTCAAGATGGGATGAGAAGGACAAGCTATTCCTCCTACAGAATGTGTAGTATTTTGTACTGATAGAATTTAAAGATCAAACAAGCTGGGGAACAAGTAAACTGTTCCTTGGTTGTGTGGTATACCTGGATTCCAGTTGTTGCTTTAAACAAGTCTTCAAGGACAATTAAGAAAAAATTAAAATAATTTTATCTCTTTTTCTTAGTGAATACCTGATTCTTGTTTGCCAAATGGAGCTGCTTCAAACAAAGGAGGTAAAAGTACTGGTGCACCTGCATAACTCAAGGCTTAAGGTCCCAGCTCATGGGTGAAGGAAAGAGCAAAAGAGAGGAAAGGAGAACTTTATTTTGCATAAGCAGTGAGGCACAGAATCCAGCCACTAATTTCGTAAGTACCATAACCATCTAGACCATGTATTCCAGAGATGTTGCTCAGTGAAACACTCAATGATACACTTGATGAAAGCATAATTTTTAGATCCTCGTCAGCTTGAACATGAGAGGTGTGAGTTGCTAGGCCTCAAGAGATCAAAGCAGTTCCACTTATTCACATAAGTAGAACTGTAGACAAAGGACCTTCATTATTAAAACCCTGATAACTATGGACTCAGGCACTAGGAGTACAAGGCAGAGTTTTGAAGTTCATGATATCAGGCTTCTGCATTTAAATGCTGTCTACAAACTGAGGTGGACCCAAAAGCTGAATCTGACCCTCCATAATTCTTTTCATCCTCTTCTTATACAATAGAAATAATTTTTACATGTTTCAGGGTTTTTTATCATGGTAAAGGCACAAAAAAATGCTAAGTGGTCAGCTTTCATGGTAATGAGGTTCTATATGAATATGTAAAAGATTGCATATCCAACTGTCCTAATTTCATCTAGGATGGAGTTCATTTTATTCTTAGTAGCTGGTAAAATGCTGTGCTGGGGATTCAGTTTGAAGATAATGTTGATAACACATTGATGTTTTGGCTGTTGCTGAGTAGTGCTGATAATAAGTCAAGGAGTTTCAGTGTCCCATGCTCTGCTAGTGAGGAACTGCACAAGAGGCTGGGAAGGAGAATGGTGACCCAACTTGGCCAAAGGGATGTTCCATATCATACAATGCCATGCTCAGTATATAAACTGGGGGTAGTTGGCCAGGAGGGGCCAGTCACCTGGGGACAGGCTGGGTCAGCGAGTGGTAAGCAGCTGCATTGTTCATAATTCATATACCAGCTCATGCCTAGAGGCATTCTCCTGTATGTCATGTATGTCCTCCTGAGTCACTCCATGGCTCCAATACAGTGATGGAGCCTTCAGTTCCTCACAACTGGGAAAGGTTCATGTTCTTGCTGTCATGGAAGGGATGAACAAGATAGGCTTCTAGGGAGGGACCAAACAATTAAGAGTGTAAAATGAAGTTTTATTGTCTTGGTGTATCTTCTTGTGCCTGCTTTGGGTGTTAGTCTGCACTGAGAACTGCAACCACAGCTGTTGTTACCAATCCATGATACAATCACACCTTCAGTACTCTGTGTGAGCTTATCCGGAGGGGTGTATTCATGCTGTACTCTGTGTACAGAGCAAAGGCAGATGAGCCAACACTACAGAAAAGGTGGGGTTAGTTATCAGATGTGGAACTCCATGTTACTGTGGCTTATTTAGAAGCAGCCCAGGTATTCACAAGTAAAAAAGAATTGTGCTGACTAGACACATGAGTACAAGAATGGGTAGTATTTTTCAAGAAAATATACTAGCCAAAAGTTGCTAACAGAAATAATTTTCTACTTAGTCAGAACTGATGCCATTGACACCCTGTGCCTTGAAGATATTTAAATTATTGCTGACCGCTGCTGTGTTGATACAAGTAATGCAAATCCATGCACTTTCTGAAAGTGAAAAACACAGCAAAACAGAGGCTTCAGGGCCAAACAGTCTACTGTAACAGGAAATGTTTTCAAAACAGAAAGTGACTGGGTCATACATAAACTTTGCTATAGTAGTTATTCTGGCAGCTGAGTGGTCTGTCAGGAGACACAGGTCAGTTAATTTCCCTTTCCTAGAGTAATTCTTCCTTTTATTAACTGGCTACTTTGACTTGCTGGGTTTTGTCCCTAGGTTTTGTTTACCTTTTTTTGTTGTTTGGGGTGGAGTCTTTTTGTGTGGAATTTTTTGTTGTTGTTGGTTTGGTGTGGGGTTTTTTTAAGAAAAGAAAGATGTATGGCAGAAAAGACCAAAGGAATTTGTGGACAGAAGAGCCTCTCCGTTGGTTACTGATTTTTCAGTAACCTTGGAATGCATTATATGAACTGTGCTAGGAGATAAACCTTCATCCAGGCACAGGTCAGTGTTATGCCAACAAACCATCCAGCTGTGCACTTACTTTCATACAGGAAATTTTCAAGCAAGCAAAGATCTCACAGGAGGTGTGAGTGCATCAAGGCATGGAATCCAACTTCTCTATTTTTTTGGGACTTCCCATTTTGAAGCTTAAATCATAGAAATGAGAACAGTACAGAGTTGACAAGAACATGTCTCTCACTCTGGGTTGCCCAACATAAAACTTTAAACAAAACATAAAAAGTGATTCATGATGATATGAACTCCTTTGATACACACAGAGCCAAGACTAATGTTATGGTTCAGAATGCTATACTTGCTAAAACAAAATGTTTTGGTATTCCCATGTGACAATCTTTTGCATAAAGCAATAGTGTTAAACTACGCATTTGAGTCGGGAAAATTATTTTTCCAAAGGCTAAGTACTTTTCGTTTGTTTGTTGGGATTTTATTCTCTCACTTCCTTTTTCTCTGGCAAGAAGCAGCTCATACTATCATTGTAATAGCTGAACCTAGATGACGTGTCCAGGATGTCTGCTGAATCTGCGAGAGGACCCAATAACTAAGGAAAAAGACACTGTAGGGAGGCAAGGACAGTGCTGAGGCTGAGGGGAGAGCTCAAAAGTAATGGATGACCCTACCATAATTGATATCCATAACTGCTATGGTAAAAACTATGAGACATTGACCCATAATGACAAACAGCAATCAGTACCCAAACCAGTACTGCAGTCCTGCTGCTAACAACTATGCAAAACACTACCTTATCAATTTGACGTAATTATTACCTGAACCACTTCCGTAAACAACACCCAAAAAACCTCCAAACCCTAACCCTAATTAGCCCTAACCCTAACCCTAGGCTCTTTGACTCACTCAACACTAACCTTAACTCTAACCATAAGCCAAATGCTAATCCTGCCCCTAACCCTAAGCCTAACCCTAAAGTCCCCATCCGCATTACTGTTCCAGTTTAGAAAGAAGTAAGAACAACAATTTTGGGGCCCTGCAGGAATGGTCTTGTCATGCCATTTCCAGCCCTAGTGTTCCTGGAAATGCAGCCTTTTTACTCCTTCAACCCCATAGCCTAACCCTAACCCTAGACCTAAGCCAAAGGCTTAGCCTAAAGTCCCCATCTGCACTGGAGTTCAAGTTTAGAAAGAAGTAGGGGCAGCAATGTTGGGGCCCTACTGAGATGGCCTTGCCATGCCATTTCCAGCGTTCCTGGAAACGCAGGCTCCTAGACTTACTCCACACTACCCCTACCCCTAGCCCCAGTCTTAGCACTAGCCCTTATCCAATCCTCTGAGTTTTCCAAATCAGAAAGATGTTGGAGGAGCAAGGAAACCTGTTTTGTGTTAGGGCTAGGGATAAGGCTAGGTTTAGGGTTAGGGTTTATGCTTAGGTTTAGGACTGAGAGAGTCTACAGAAAAAGCCTACAGCTCCAGGAACACCAAGGCTGGAAATTACATGGCAAGGCCATCCTGGCAGGGTCTCAACCTTGCTGCTCCCACATCTTTCTGATCTTGAAAACCCATAGGATAAGGTTAGGACCAGGGCTAGGGATGGTTTTAGGGTTAGGCTTAGGGTTGGGGTTGCATGAGTCAAAGAGCCTACAGCTCCAGGAACACTAAGGCTGGAAATAGCACAGCAAGGCCATCCTGGCAGGGCCTCAACTTTCCTGCTTTCTACACCTTTCTGATCTGGAGAAGCCATAGTTCTACTTTTGTGTTATGGCTAATGTTGGGGTTAGGGTGAGACTTCGGTTTTGGCTTGTGTGAGTCAAAGAGCCTACAGCTTCAGGAACACTGGGTCTGGAAAAGCAGACTGTGAAATTTGCATAGGCAGTATGAACTTTAATTCAGACATACAGTAAAAGATTTGAGAAGAAAAACAATTCCCTTTAACTTGTGGCATATTTACTTTAACCTGGCATGTTCCTGTGTAGCAAAAGCTCATTCTGAGGCCTAAGGCCTTCTCAGCTGCACTGTGTCATTATTAAAGTTCATCAGCAACTATGCTGCATGTTGGCCATGGCTTTCTGCAGAAAGCATTGTGAAAACGGTAATCAATGCCCAAGAAGAAACTCTGGAGAACAGATGATGATCATCCCTTCAGCAGCTTGTCTTGCTTTCCCTTTTTCCCATCACTCTCCAGTAAAGATTCGTCAGCAGTTGTTACAAGTCCCTATTGCTGAGACCAATGAAAGGCTGGACATAGGATGCAGCCTGTTGCTCAGCACCGAATTGGTATTTGTGCAAGTTTGACTTTGTTTTAACTGCTAGGGGTGAAAGGGATATGTAGTACATACAAGAAAATCAGAAAAAGGATTACCCTTCCATGACTATACATCACAGTGTTTGGCATTTGAAATAAGAGAGAATGTTAAATTCTGTCATACTGATAACGCACACAAAAATACTGCTTACTTAAGCAGTAATAATCCACTTTCCTTCGATATTATTAAAGGCCAATGTTCAACAACTTGTGACACAGGAGCCTATAAGGAATGGCCCACAAAGCAATTTGGGACAGTGCTGGAAAATTCTAAAATTTGAAAATTCATCTGTGGAAGACGAAAGTTTCTAGTTTTTTCTAAATCCAGTGAAATCATTTGAATTTAGAGAAAACAGGCAGTCCCTGTCCTTCAGATGCAAGGTACTGCCAAATGGCTGATTGGTATCACCCTTCTGTGAGGTAGCATCCCACTGCTCCCATTGATCTACCAGAGCTGCCTGTAACCTCTAAATCGAGAAAGAAAACACAGCTTGGCATATGCTGTAGAAAAAGCTGCTTCTCCAGCTTTATGGTACAATTGTCTTTGAGGATGATCCATTTTTTTGGGCTCAAAACCAGTTTTTAATTGAAGCTGTTAAAGCTCCAGACAGAAAGTGCTTTTAAATTTTGGTATGTTTCCTATGAATCACATCATATCCTGAGATCTCTATTGTCTCAAGTTGCCTTTTTACAGGTCTAGGCTAAAAACTTAAAAGCAAAGCATTTTTAAAAGGCTGAATGAAATAAAGGAAACACAGATTTGTCTGGCTCACAGCCAGGCCAAGGTTGCTATCTGGAGAATATTCTGAAAAATTAATCACTAAATATGGAGACTGCCATGTCATCAGTTATTTTCAGAGTGAAGAAGAACTTTAGAAGAACTTAGAAGAACTAAATTTTAAGAAACATGTTAATTTTAAGCCTTAAAATTAACTTTGGTTTAAGTTTCTTCCTTGAACTATTAGTATTGAACATTGTGATTTGCATTTTACATATTCCTTGTAGATGTCTGCTGTATTGTATACTAATTAAAAATACACCATATTTTTCTATAACAAAAATAGAAAGCTTAAATAAACAGCTATGTAGCTAAAATGTAGTGTCAAAAACAAGAGCTAGAATAATTGGGGAAAAAAGCAGTTCTACACATTTTTAAATGCTTTGAATTTCTAAACCTTAAGTGTCAGGTTTCTGATACTTCCATAACATTTTGAGGGGTGATGTTCAAAGACCTACTCATTTAGCTTACACCTGGATAGGCTGTTACACTGAATGTATTTCTGGACTCAGGCCCTAATTTAGAAGACATCTATTATTTTCAAGTGCTATAGTTCTTAATCTTGTACATGCTTTAAACTTTAATGGATCTCAAGTTGTGATAACATTCATGAAGGTACTCATATGCTTATGTGAACACTCATAAGCACATGAACTAGTGTTCTAGAAATCAGCTTTGCTGTGAGACACAGAATCAAACCTACTGATGTGGGAGGCAAATAGTGATGACAGTAGCAGCACAGAGTTTGCCAGCTCATGGTGAGAGGGGAATGACAGTCTGTTAATCTGTTCTAGAGCTGTAGCCCATGACTTCCCTTGCTTCATTACAGTGTAGCCAGTGTAATGTTAAATAGTTATTCCCAACTTTCATTAAATTTAGTGTAGTTACTTTGCTGACTGCACTACACAGTCCCTATCTGATTGCAAACTGATTTGCTTCTGACAAGTTATACCACACTGTCCAGGATGTTGCTGTTCATCAAAATAGACTTTTCTTCATTAAAACAAAGTAAGTGAAAACTGATGAAGAACCAAAATTCATCCTGGGCAAAAGAGCTATTCTGTAAAAGCAGGGAAATATCTCTGACACAAACGGGGACTCCTGATTGCTGAATCACACACATGGCTGAGTGTGGCCACCATGTTAGTGGAAGGACTGGGAAGCCACTCCTGTACTCGTGACTGGATGGATTTGTTAATCTAATCCTAAACTAACAGGAGAGAGGAGGGAGGGGAACAGGGATCTACACTTTTCTCAATTATTTGGAAATTCATACTACTCACAACTACAGTACTCAAAAACTATGTCCCAACATGTGTGCAGGTGAACTACAGGCTCTACTGGTGCATCAAGGGCCATATCCTCCTCTCTTTTCCTCACACAAATGAGGAATAACTCAACTGCAATTCATGTTGCTGAAAGAGCAGCAGGGAGAAGAGTCAGACCGAGGATTAGTTTTCTCTTGTTTTTAATGAAGCTTTTCTAGCAAGCTATCACTTGCATGCAATGCAAGATGTCCTCTTGCAGAAACCATAAGTGCTGTTGGCAGAAATATTCCAGTTTAATTAAGTCGCTAAAAGAGACTGCCACTTTTAATGTCGAAGGAGGGGTACTTTCAGGGAGAGATGCAGCAGAAATAGGTGCCTCCAGCAGAAATGGAATAGCTGGGGGAAAAGAAGCCAGCAGCTGTACACAATGCAAATGATGATTAAATGGAACCGCAAAGGGAGAATAAGGAACAGATCAGTGAAGAGAGAGATGAAGACCTAGAAAATAGAGTATGAGAAACAGCGTTAAAGAAAATGACTTCATGTAGAAGAGTAATGAAAATGCTAGACTATGTCTGAAAATTTTTTACTGTGTAAAGAAGTAGTGATCATTGTGGGAAATTATGATTTAGAAACTGGAAGGTGAAAAGTGCTAACTTAAAATGCAGCCCACATCCTTAAAATGTCTGAGAGCTCAAAAAGACACTGTTTTTAAAGATTAAATTGGAAATGCATGGGACGAAGGAACTGTGTATGAAGAAGAGTTCAGGAGAAATTTTAAAAAATATCAAAAGTTAACATCCAAAGCATATCTTTATGGTTCTGGAACCAGATTGAAACTGTGGGAAATCTCAGAGATATAGTGAAAGATTCTGGTGCTATACATTAGATTTCTTCAATTTGCAGTGAATGTGTGTATGGTACAAATCATCTTGAATGAGA
The DNA here is from genome assembly GCA_013400515.1 of Erpornis zantholeuca. Lineage (NCBI taxonomy): Eukaryota > Metazoa > Chordata > Aves > Passeriformes > Timaliidae > Erpornis > Erpornis zantholeuca. The sequence continues at coordinate 29,494 of VZTN01028056.1, forward strand.
GAAAGAAAGTGAAGCTGAAGAAATAAAGAAGGAAAAAATATTGAAAGGACAAAAAGAAAAAAAGCATCTCTTCAAATTAATGTAAGAAAGGATGCATGAGAAGGAAGCTTTTCAGAGGGGAGACAGATGGAAGAGTATGATGGAAAAACCTGACAATTCAGATACACAGCTGGTAATTAGGCAGCTCCTGGGTGTCTTTGCCCTGCTCCAGGAATGTAGGGAGGTCAACTCCCACTCAGATTAGTCAAAAATCAAAGACTTTTGAAAGCCACATAAAGCAAAATTTTCTTTCTAATATGGTTTGGGATGCCTCCGAGCTAGTCCTGTGTATGCAACTGGCATTTAAGGAAGAGAAATGGAATGAAAATACTGAAAAAGAGGAAGAGGATTAACAGGGAAAATAGAGTTATTTTTAGCTTTTCCTCCAGTGTCAAAGCGATGAAATGTAATTAATATTGATCCTCTGTGATTCAGAAACTGCCTGTAGTATCTCTGAGGCTATATGCCACTTGCAGAGCTGTTGTTGGGTTTCCAGGGGCACAGAGCTGCACTGAGCACCACAAACCATGCAGAAGAGAAGAGGTACCACTGGGCATTACTCTGATGGGGGAGCTAAGTAAAGGCAGTGGTTTTAGCAAGTGCATTTAAATAGGTGCCTATCACAGGTTTAAATGGTTAGGTTTTGAGGAAGACAGTCATCAATTTGATGCATAATAGTGCATCAAATATATAAGGCCATATTTGGAGCACTTTTGTAGATGGGATCTATCATAACTACTCCAAGTTGTGACAGTTCATTGTGAAGTTCATCATCTGTGCCACCTATGTGTGCCTTCATACAAAACATCCTGGAAAACCTGTATCCTGGAAAGGTGGAGGCAAGAAGACCAGATCCTTCACGCTGCCAAAGTGCCACTGTTGATGTATTCCTGCCCATGCACTTTCATGACAGACTTGCCACTCTTCTTTCCAGCCATGGTCTTCTTTCCAGGCACGTGACTGCCTCCCAGCCCATCTGTCCTATAAAACTGTCTTTTCTCTCTCTGGCTGTTTTGTGTTTCACTTGTGTATGCAGGTTTTAATCCTTCCATCTGATTAGTTAGGAGAAAAATCAGTCTAAATATGATAACAACAGGATAATGTATCACTGCAAAGATAGGTTGATTACATTATTGAAAATTTTTAACTTCTTTACTTATATAGTTTACAGTAGAAAGCAATGCGGGTTTTTTTGCAAGAAAGTAAGAAATTGTCCTAAAAACATATTAGATTTAAGAGTACTTTATGAAGTACTGATATTATCCACTAAGAAGAGATATCTGTCAGTTCATTTCAGCAGCATGTTTTTAAACTGGTATTCGTAATGGACTTAGCATATCTTTGGATTGTCTTGTTCTTAGCTCAATTGCCCTGCCTGGGAAATTTTGTAGATTCAGAAAAATAAAACCCAGGCATATGTTCCCTTACGATAAAAAGTAGCTGCCCTCCAAAGAAATTTCCTTGTAACTATTTCCACAATGACCTGGCTGAAATAACTTGTAAATTTCAAGGCTTAAATTGACAACGTATCAGATATTTGTGTAAAACAATTGATTTATGCAGGCCTTACCATTTTAGTTATTGGTAAATGTTTGAGACAAATTACATGGGAATTTGGAAACCCATTTCATTAAATTGTCCAAGTAAGCTTATTAAGCATCTCATAAGACATGAAAACAGCAGCTTAATAGAACTCCCCTTTGTACTGAGGTGAGTAACCCTACTTCTCCATATCAGCAGGCAGAGACCTGGTGCATTCAGGATAAGGAAATGCACACCTGGATTACATGACAGCAGTGAGCCTCCAGACTGCCTCTCAAGTACAGAAAACCCCTCCAGAGGTCTGTCTGGATCTTCTTTTCTGATAGCCCTCCTGGTGACTCCAGATGATTTCCCACAGATGTCTAATGACAGAGACTCCCACAGGAGGGGAGGCTGTGGAGGACACAGGCAGGGAGTAACAGCTTGTCCAGAGCAGGCAATTCCTGAGGCAGAGCTCAAAGCACACAAGTCAGCAGCTGGACTAATTCAGGTGCAGATCAAGGCCACTGCCCCTGACCTCAGTCAGACTAAATTTGCAGAGCTCTTTCCAGCATGTTTAGCTGCTTCTGTTGGCAATATTTAGGCCTGTAAATTTAATATCTTAAATAGAAAATAAATATATATTTTAACTTATTTAGCTGAGTCAAGTTGGAGGCTTATGCCAAGGAAAACTTGAAATCACAGTGAGAATCTTCACAAAGAGGTAAAATTGTGCTGTATGTATGTTATGAAGTGAGAGGGCAGAACTTAGACAAGTCCCTACCTTTGACAGGTTTCTGGCAGTAGACAGCAGCTTTATTGAAGTGGTCAGCACCCCAAAACCCACCCTCGCTTGCAAGTTCTTCATAATGAGTGATCAGGCCTACTACCACATGAATTATTTATTGAGGAGACCAAGGAAAACAGACTAAAACTTTAAACAGACTACTTACTACACAAGGTAACACAAAAAGAACTACTAGTAGATAAAATACAGTGCATGATAATAAAGGTACCTATGTTACAGCTAGCAAAGTAGTACAGATTTGAAGTCAATGTCACTTACCAACAACTGATGGTGGCATGCAGAGAATTTAGGAGAGAAACCTCCTAATTTCTCTCAATTCCAGGGAAGTATCTCGATGTGAACGTATCCACATCAATAAAATCTCTTATACACCCTCTGAGGGGAAGGTGCCTGACAGCTGAGAGAAGTTGCTGTTACTGCTATTGGGTTTCTGGTTTTGTTTGTTGTTGCTGCTGCTGTTGGTGTTTGTTTGCCTTGTTATACATACACATACTAGTAAAGAACTGTTATTCTTTTTCTCATATCTTTGCCTGAAAGCCCCTTAATTTCAAAGTTATAATAATTCGGAGGGAAGGGGGTCATGTTTTCCATTCCAAGGGAGGTTCCCGCCTTCCCTGGCAGACACTTGTCTTTCAAACCAAGACAAATATCTAAAAGAGAAGATTTTTAAAGTTAAAATTTCAGAAATAAGTGATTTAAAAGACTACATCTATCACAAATCAAAATTACAGGTCAAGAGAGATGAACTGTCATTGAATTTACACAGGAGAGTTGTAAATACAGTTCTCCTTTTTAGAAGCTTCTAATAATTGATTCCACTGTAACCTCTTGTTAACAAGAATTTAAGTTCCCCCTCTCTGCAAAGAAGATTATTTTATCTACACTATACAAAGAGTACAGCCTTGTATGATTCAATTAATATTTAATTAATGTGGTCTCATACACTTCATGATATTTATAGTCTCACCAAACGTTAATAGTTTTGTTAGTTTCCTTGTCGAAAATCTCCTCTGCACTGACATTTCAATTAGAAAATTTTATAAACCACAACCATCTCATATTTTACAGTCGTACCTTGCTCTGCCATGGAGCTGTGCTGTGAGCTGGTCCAGCTGAGTCCCACAGCTTTGCTGACACTGAGTTCTGTTCTGTTCTGTTCAGTTCTGAGTGTATCTGTGTAATTCCGAGAATTATTCACAGCCTCACCAGAACATTTTAAGCACCTTTTTTGATTTCTGAGCACAGGAGAGATATCTAAACAGCCTTTCATTTCCTTTATGCCTTCAGAAGGTCTTTGGCTCTCCTGGTCTTTTCTCTCCAGGTTCCTGGCTTTGCTCCCTCGTGCTGATGATTCATGTGATGGTCACTCACGTGCAGGCAGAGAGTATTAACACATCTGTCCACTACTGCAGCTACAGATGTTTCCTATCTCATTACAGAACTCCAACAGCAATACCTCTCAAGCATCACAACACCACATATTCAAAGCAACTCTCTTCCCCATGTCCACTTTCTACACATTGCCTCTTTGTTCAACCAAATTCACAGGATGTCCTCTCCTTATATGAGTAACATGGAGAGGGTTTAACTTCAGGTTTACATTGAGAGGGCTGGTCAGATGGTGACTCCTGGGCCTGGTAAGGCGTGCAGACAACTCAAGTATGGTTCCTGAGGTAGAGTCATGTCATGTGGCAGGCATCAGAGTCGTGCTGGTTGGGAGGTTGAACCCCCCTGTGATGAGAAAGAGGAGGTCCAAAGGGGCTGCTGAGGCTGGCTTTTAGAGTACCTGTGACCCTGCTTGGTCCTGTGGCAGAGCACTGGAACATTTAGGTCTAAGTAACACATTCTTACTCCTCTCAGCTGTGTCAACTACGGGAAGATTTGAAATAGCTTCTACACAGCCTACTGGTGTCAGTAATGGTAGGCAGCAGCAGGCAGCTCATGCTGAATCACAAGCTTTTCTTGCTTCATCTGGGAAAGCTGGCATTTTCAGTGTTTGGACAGGCTGCAGCAATGTTTTTCAGCAGGTTTCAGTATGTCTCTTTCCAAACACTATTGTGCAAAGCTCACACCTGCTCCAGATAGACTAAGAATGATGGAGAAAACACCTGCTTCCTGAGTAGGTAATTCCAGGAGTTAATTATTCTCACTATGAAAAATGTGGTCCTATTTCTGTTCTCATTTTATTTGGCTTAGTTTCCAGGTAAAGAATCTTCCTCTCCTTTGACTACTAAAAATCTTCTAAACAGATACTTCAATTGAATCAACTCTGAGCTTCCTCTTCAACAGACTAAGTAGTTTGAAATCCTTCTGTTATTAGGTTCCCTGGGCTTTACATAATTCTTTTAAGTCCTTCTGGAAGTTTTTTCACATTTTTCAGTGTTCTTCAAAGAAAGTAGCAGTTAATGTTGGGCAGTATTCCAGCTACAGCCATAGAGTCTTCATCTCAGCTGTGGTGCAGGAGTGCTCTGGGGTGCATTGTGCATTCTTGGTCTTCTAACCATGCATTAAATTAAAGCCATTCTGGCCATGACTTTGTCATTGCATAAACCACCAGGTAACAGAAATTGTAGCATCACTGCTTTTTCTGACTTCAGGGATCTACAAGCCCCCACATGTCTCTCTGAAATGTCACATGCATATTTTCTCTTCTAATTTAAACCATTAAAAGTTCAGCTCATCTCTGAAAAAAAAAGTTATTAAAAATCTGATTTTCATAATTTATTTCCAAGTCCAGATGCCTATATGAGCTATGTTAATTCTGCTTTATATTCACTAAAGCAATTTCAGTTTGTTTGTGAACTGGCTTCATTTGTGTCTGTCTATGTTGCTGTATTTTAGCACACAGCATATTCTGTAAGGCTGATGCGTTAATCTGGTTAAGAAATCAAAACAGGTATTTCCAGCCTAAGAGGTTTCACTTGTTGAACGCCCAAGGGAATTTAACTGTTACTGTGGATTTTTAACTGTTTTCATTTCAATTGAATCAGAATTGTTATGCTGGGGATAAATTTGTACCGGCTTGTTTACTGGCTTATTTGAATGATTATACAATCGTCACACTTTAGGAAATAATTCCGCTATTCAAAGCATAGGGCTAATCAGAATTTTCTCCTTGGAAATAAAAGATTATGGGTAAAAAGCATAGAGGAGAACAAGGCTATATTATCTCATGAAAGCAATCAACAAACACTAATCCCTTTAAGTGCTCAGTTTTGAAGTAGAATAGCACTGTGCATGGTATAGAATGCAGAAGGATCAGTCTGTACTACCAGCTAGGTGGACAAAATAAGTAGAAAAATACCCAAGTTAACACCTTTCTGAAAGAAATGCTCTTTCCTTCTGTTATTCACTGGATTTCTATCCCCACAGCTCTATAATACTGCAAGTAATTATATTTATTTTAGAAGTAATGTTATTATGTCAACACTAGTATTTCTGTTATCTAATTATCCCTTTGAATCACCCTATGTGAATCTTGCTTGGTTGTTTTCAATTTTTTTCATTCTTTTTCCTTTTTNATTTAAAAAATGTTTAAGAAAGGAGATCAGGCTGTACTTGATCACATTAGATTGCATTCAAGAACATCAAGAAGACCTGGCTGGGGATATTCAATACCTCATCATTCATACAACATTTGCTGATATTTCTCATGGTTGCCCAGCAACAAAGTGTCCAAGTCAACCCCTTTTAATTAATGACAGGGAAGCAATGGGTTAATAATTAACGCAAAGATAAGGGACTTCTGAAGTAAGGTCTTGACAGGTCAAGTCTTTAACACATGGAGCTGGATTTTAACCTAGGAAAATTATTTTTCTCACGGTATTTAAATAAATGTCTCATAAGTCTATTGAAATTTAAACTCTGAATTAAATTTCCTCTCACTTTCAGATCATAATCAATGTCTAGATGATGTATATTCTACCAAGTAAGTTGAAGAAAAATGGTTTTTCTGGATACTTTAAAAATTATATGGACAAAATAACATTTTTTATGGATAAAATAACATAGTCAATCTTTAACACATGGATTGCTGTATAAAATGGGATTGCCAGGACATTAACACTGTCAATTTTCTCACACCTTCGCCAATAGGCTTATACATACACACTGGGCTTATACATCCTAACTGATCCCCAGCTGTATGACATCTCTGTAGAAGTGTTCACAAGTACTCAGGTCTGTTATTCAGAGCACAGCTCTTAGTAAAATTGAAAAATAGCTTGTAGGGAAGCCTTGTCTTCTGAAAATAGGCTGTGACAAGGAGGTTGCAATTGTGTTTGAAAAATTTTTGTCAGAAATGTTTATCAGCCCTGGTACTGCCCTGGATCAGGACAGGGGGATGTTATCAGCTCTTGACTCACAACAGCCACATCATTTAGGTGAAGGCAAAAGCGAGGAGAAATATTTCACAGAGTTACCAAGAGACGAGGTTCCTGGTGAAATTTATTGCCCATGAAAATAATGGATTGTAGAATTAACCTGTCACACAAAGAAACAGATAATGTGGCCTCACGCTTCCCGCTCAATGGCCATGTCCAGACTGGGGGATACTGGCAACATGGGTGATGCTGAAGTATGTGCACTTTCATGAAATAAGCACAGCAGAAATCTCCCCGTTAATTTTTAATATTTTTCAACAGTACAAAGATCAAAGATGCATGAGTTAATGTCTTCAAGATGTCTTTTATTACACCAGGGCTGGCACTACTCCCTTAGCAATGGTCAGGCCTCAGAGGTCAGAGAGCCGTGTGGGGAGGCTGGCCAGCCATTCCTAAAGAGAGGGCCTGGGGAAGTATCCCCAGAGGAATGTCACTAATGCCAGAGCTTCCTGGCACGGTGCCTGAGGTGCGTGCAGGTGTATTTTAGGTGCTCCCTCTGGAAGCAGCGTAGAAATGGGGAACAAAAAAGGAAAGCCTTCTCCAAGAGACTCCAGGTAAGCAGAGGCGTTGTGGGAACTGAAGACCCCGGCCATTAAAGCGCTTTAAAAATACCTGTTTTATTGTCGCTGCCCAACCGTCTGGCCGGGGGAGCCCTGAGGCTCAGCGGTTCCCGCCGCCTCCCTGAGGCCTGGGGCGGGGAGCGGGGCCAAGGCGCGCGCAGNCCGGCGGGAGAGCGGGGACGGGCGGCCCCGGCCGGCCTGGGCCGCCCCGTTAAACTTGCCCAGAGCGTCCCTGCATGTTGTTACACAAGTGTTTAGGATTCTGACAAATAAAGGCGAGTGCCCAGAGATTTCTAGGCAGCGCTTTCCCGCCTGCTCCCTTCGCCCCACCGGACTTGCTGCAGGCCCCGGTGCCCCTGGGACAAACCCCAGGGCCTCGTAGCGTGTGGTACCCGGGTACCGGCTGACAGAGCACGGCTAGGGAATTACCACAGCTGAAAGAAACCCACACCGTGCGATTGACTTGGAGTCTCGGCCACCAAACTGTTTATTTATTTATTTATTTATTTTAAAAATACAACCACAATAGAGCAGGGTATTTTGTGTTGTAGTTGCATCACAAAAGGCAGTAAATTGCAGTAAAAGAAACAAATTTCTAATTTTCAAACAAATTTTAGTTGTGTGTGACATTTCTTAAGAAATTTTGAAATAATTTGGGAATCTTATTTATTTTTACTGGAAATCACTGTATCTGAGCAGTATAATCTTAGTAATGTCTATTTTTCAATTTGACAGGAGAGAGAGAAGAATTTCCTGGGAATGCAAGAAGCTGTCTAGTTTACTGGTTTATGAGAATGTCTACTGGCAATACTTGCCAACTTGAAGCATTTTTGCTGTCTCATCAGGAGGGGAATTCTAGCCAGGGAATGTGGGAAGCATGCACAATTTATTTTAGTGTTTGTAATATTTTTGCAAGCGGTGTGCTACTCATTAAAGAAGAAAAAAGGAGAAATGGATGTAAAATAACAGTGTAGAAATGTTCCAGAATGTAGTAGTTTTAATTTTCTTAGCATTAAACTAAGGCTTCAGGGAAGTGGTGCAGGCTTTCTGATAGAAGTGATTAAGTGTCAGAAATCTGAGATAAAACTGAGTTTGCGTGGGTGGGAAATAGATGGAGGTTTAACTGGAGAACATTTCTTATAAATTAGGACAAGTGAGCAGAACAGCAGCAATAATCTACTTCTGGTAGTTATGGTTCTGCTGAAATACCAAGGTTTTTTTCTGTAAAGGCACAGGAAAAACATTCTAATTAATTAGATTTATTTACAACAACTGAGTTTGGGATTGAAATAATTGCCTTGAGACTGAAGTGCAGCTGCAACACACATTCCAGATGTGAAATGTAACACTGTGTTGTGGCCGACTTCATTTTCTGAGTTTAAACACAGAATTGGTCAGAACTAGTAAGTGAATTAGTATTGTCCTCTGAATGAATCCAATACAGAGGTGCTGTCACATTTCCTCAAATAATCAGATATATATTGGGAACAGGCGGGGAAATAGTTTCCTGCCAGATGAAAGGTCACCCTGAGAAAAATCATTCACTTTGGTCTGGGAGACAGGAAACTCCTACCCACTGGGACATGCATGTTCACTAGATCTTAATTCGCATTGCAGTTTGAAGTTCGATTGAGCAACAAGTTACCATCACACTCCTCACATGGATTGTGCTGCAATCTTCAGGTGAGGGGGTTCTCCAGGAATGACCCCTGCTCCTGGGGAAAGCAGCCAGGTGTGTGCTGTGTCTTGCTGCACTTTCCTTGCAGAGGAAGGAAAGAACATGGAACAAGCTTTCCCTTTACTCTTCCAGCTTCTTTTCCTGCATATCATGATGACAAGTATCTGTTTTTACAGTAGCTTTCAAAGGGTATGCTGTTCCATGCTTAATGCTTATTTCAAAGTGAGAAAATTATTCAGTCTAATTAACCTGATACATGTAGTTTTTTTAATTCTTTTGTTATTCTTTCCTTGGTATAGCTAGGCAGAAATATCACAAGCATGTGATGCTCATCTGCAGGCTACTGTGATGTTTTTACCTATCAGAAATGGTTTTCTTTAAAACTCCATCCTGCTTAATTTTCCTGGAATGTCTTTTTACATCTCCTTTAGGTCCCTGATTGAGATATGCTGAACAGGACAGATTTTTAGAGGTGCAATTGTCTGATTCCTAGGCAAAAAGACAGGCTCTTCTGAGAAGCTTTTGTTTTGGAAGCAAAATTCTGTTTTGGCAGAATTGGAGGCAACTTGGGCATTTGTTGTCAGAGCACAAAACCTCCTACAGTTCATTAGGTTAGTGAAAACTGTACAAGGAGCTCCAGAGTTAAAAAAAAAGTACATTGTTTCCTCTTAATTTGTCAAACTTATTTATATAACAGGAAAGAATTTCTTTTGTCATAGGTCATTGTACTGTGTCTCAATTCTGTAAAAATTTCAGTGCTGCCTGAGCATCACTGAGGGCTCAGAGGAGCAGGGGTTGCTGTGTTTGGGCATGGACTTCTGCTAACAGGTTCCACAGTAGAGAGCCTGAGAGTGAATAGTGTCTGTGAGATTCAAACCAGCCATTTTGAGCACTAACTAGCTAATGGTCCTTCATGAAGAAGAAAGAGAATTCTTCTAAGAACTAATCCAGGTCCCCATGTTACCTACCCCAGCTTATGATTTCTCTTAGTAGAAATCTATGTAGAAATGTCAAACAAGTTTGAGATGTTCCCTTAGGTGGTTTTAAACATTAGTTTTCTGGCAGTAGCCCAGACTGGGTTGTAAGGTATTGTACAGTGGTAGGCAATGGACCAAATTCCATCCCAAGTAGACAAGGATGCTATGCAAAGGAATGGCAGTGTTTATCCTTGAATAAACAAGCTTCTTAATTTGCTCCTCTTGTTTCAGAAAGGACATATTGGGGACAATGTATGAAACAGCATAAAAGCAGTGGCACACTTGCAGAAAGTTAAATATATCCTAGCAGGAGAAAGTGTGAAGTATCATTGCTCTCTGTGAGATACAGTACTTGTCTTGTATTCATTTTTCCACTAAAAATACTTTTATCATGGTAACTTTAGAGACAGAACTCAGTGCTCTTCATGTAATGCTTTTGCATCTATAGATAGAGCTTAAGGGCATGGGTATTCAAAACATTGGAATTAGATCTTACCTGACAGTGATATAAGAAAGTTAGGATGGTTCCTATGTCCTCTGTGTCTCTGTCTAGCCTTTGTCTGTGCTGTGAGCTCAGTACCTGATTTTCTCAGCCAAAAAATAAAACAAAATTAACATTAGACTAAGAACCTTCACATCACTGTGCAGAATACTTAGCCCGGTAGCCTGTGTGTCACAATGGTACTGCAGCAGAAATGCTCAGAGAAAGCACAAGAACAATGAACAAAGAATGCGAACAGTGTTCTCTCCTGCCCTGCTTTCTGAGTCAGAGGTTGAATTAAGACTAGTGTTTTGTTAAAAATTTCATTAATTTTTACCAGTGGACCAGCCTTCCCTGAATTTCTCTGACTTTTTGACTTTATCAACCCTTTTGGCCTGCACAGAAGCCTGTGACAATATAATTATGCACTCTGTGAAGAAATACCTGCTCTCTCCTCCTAATTTGACACCTAATAATTTCAGTGGGTGCCCTGTAGGTTTTGTGTGGTGTGACACAGTGAATAGTCATTACCTCGTCACCTTTTCGGCACCATTCATTGTTTGTAGCCTTCCTCATTTGTCTTTTTCCTACCTGGAGACTCCTCATCTATTTGGTTTTCTCTTATATAGAAACTGTTTGCTGCCTTGGATCATCTTCACTGCTATTATCTCTGCTTTCCAACTTCTACCCTCCCTGAGGTTAAAGGACCAGATTACATACAGACTTATCCAGCATGGACAGGTTTTCGTCAAAGTAAACCATGAGAATAGATTATAACCTTGGGGTTTTTTTGTGTCTGATCAGGTCTGATAAAATCAAGTCATAGAGTGGGAGAAGTGGTAGTGATGTCCTTTAGTCCCTTAGTGCCTGAGCTACATATAGGCTGATCAGGACAGTCTCTCTTGGTTTTGCTGCAATCCTTTTGCTCAGAGTTCTTTCAAAGCCACTGGAGTAGAGACTGAATCCCAGCTACTTTGCTTCCCAGGTGTGTGCCTTTGTACTTTAGGGAAATAGTTCCTTGTTCATGCTCTTCTCTGCATGCCTTTGCTTTGAACACCCTTTATAGCCATCAGTTTATTTCCTTGAATAAGCTTGAGCTGATGTCCTCCAGGACACAAGAGTTCAGAATCCTAATGACTCAGGGCTGTTTTATCAGACAAACAACTGCAGTTGCTGAGGGTGCAGTTGCTAATTACTGAGCTGGTATTACACCTACCTAAGCAGTGCTAGAAGTGGCTGCTCAGGAACAGCATATCTTTATGGTGAAACAGTCATGGCCCTTGCTTTGCTTTGACTATTCAGACAAATTTATTTGGAATTTGAGGAGGAGGAATGGCTGGAGCTCAGCTCATCTGCCCACTCACTCCTACCAGCAGAGGTGCTGTCAATGGTCTAAGAAAGGACAGATGTTTCTTAGACAACACTTAGGCAGCAATGAGCCTGTCAGTTTAGAAATTCATCTTTAAAACTAAAGATGCAATTTCTTCTGGGTGTGGAGTCCAGGGCTTCTGGTCCACACAACACACACAGCTTCTGTGATATATCTGGCCTCAGCATGAAGTCTTACCCATCCTTCTCCCTGATCTTTCTGATCTTCTAGGCTTTTGGAAACACAGCAGGAGAGGTCATTTGCAGCAAAGAAGAACAAGCAAAGAATAAGCACCTTTTAATCTATTACTAAGACAAAAAAAAGAAGAAAAGGATGTGGCCGACTTTGACTGTACAAGTCTTTCAGGTAGGTGCAATTAGAGATATCATTGTTGTCTTTCATTAGTCTTAATTAGATGTGCATTGGTAGGCAGCTCTCACTCTGGTCAGTACCTCTTCCCCCTGGCTCTTCTTGCCCTGGAAGTATTCAGTAGCAGCACTCTATGCTGCCTTCTGGACTCTTTCAGGCCTGGAGGTTTTCACAAAGCAAACGTGTTTGGTTGCAGTTCACCTCGTTAACAAGGTGCTGTTTCTGTATTGGCATGCCTGGATGATCTCTGGTCAATCTAGCCAGTATGAGAGGTATTAGATCTTCCAGTTCCAGTTTTATGTGTCCTCACAGCAGTCTTTACTAACAACAAACACAAATCTGTGTTTGCAGTATGAAAAATGGGTGAAATAAAACCACTTGTTTGCAGTTTTCTTTTTGCTTCAGGAAAAGTTTTTTGTTTGCATCTAAAAATACAACCTTGTCCACAAGCCTGACCACCAACGGATTGTCACTGGTTGTCTGGGGACACAGCACTTGCCTCACACATGACTCAGGGTTCATCTGCAATGCAAGAGGACCTGGCTGAGGTTTGCACATCATACTGATGCCTACCCTCTGGACATAGTGATTCATATCTCTGCATCTGCTGTATCATCCCTAACTTGGCAGATGAATCTCTACAATGTTGCAACATGCATGTTGCTCTTTTCCTCTCCTAAGAAAATCCTTAGCAAAACAGAAGGTTCTAGATGATGTGTAGGTCAGCAGTGTGAGCTGGTCTGACACCAGCGCTCGGTAGAGACACCTGAAAGCCAGGAGCTGAACTTATGACAGTTGTTTCTTATATCCTCTTCCATTATTAATAAAAGGCCCAGGCTCTGCTGATCTGGACATTTTAAATATATTTCTTGCCACCCAATCTGTTTCGAAAAGTTGTTGAGAAACTGAAACAAGAGCACTTCAGGTATAAGAGCACTTCACTGATAGCCCAGGCATAGTGGTGGCAAAATCAGGTTGCCAGTTACTGTGTGCTGGTTTTCAACCTCCAAAATTGTTTCCTCTTATTGCAGCTACATAAGATTGGTCCTGGTGAACTTTGGAGCTTGATGTAAATGTCTCGTAGGAGTAGAGACTGTTGCAGGTTTCTGCTGTGACAAAAGAGGAAGGATTTTCAGGACATGTCAGATAGATTAATCTCTCTTTGAATATGCCTGGTTTTCTCCCTATTGATTGTATTTTTAGCAAAGGAAGCCATGTTCCTGATTTAGTTGGCCTGGTGAAGTTATCACGGTCCTGTTGCAGTGAGCCCTGTGCTGAAGCAAGAACTGAAGTATACACTGAAAACACTCAGAGCAATGTGGCATTTAAACAGAAAGAAAAGGAAATAAAGCAGTGACCATTCCAAGATGACAGACTGATTTGCCTGCCTAACAGGCCAGCATTGATTGCTTTGTAACTGATAAAGTAAGTGATACAGCATTGCCCAATGTGGAATAAAATTATTCTCATGATAGATAATAGCTTATCTTACAGTTGATACAGTGACATGAAAACAGGCAATGAAAACCTGACATTCAGATGAACCCCAGAGCTGGAGCAAGGGGAAGGAGGGAGGTTGAGAAGATGGGGAACGAGGAAGAAAGGAAATATCAGAAAGGAAATAACATGGCAAGTGGAGAGAAAAAAAGCTTTTCACCTTTCAACAGTGTTGAGACTTTGATTCAGGCTGTTCATATGAGGAAACCACTCCCACAAGGATTTCTGTCTGAGCTCATAATAAACATTTACATGAGATTCC
>VZTN01028068.1:0-22170 GCA_013400515.1 Erpornis zantholeuca
TGATATTTTCAAAAGCGCAATAAAAAATTGAAGGGGGCATTAAAAAAAGAGGAAGAAGGAGCATCAAAAAATATTCAAGGATTTGACAAAACATCTCAAAGTGAGAGAGTGAAATAGCTGTTTAGCTTATGAAAAAAAAAAGCCTGAGCAGTAACTTGATTAGAGTGTAAAAGAACATTCATAGGCAGAAAGCATTGGGTACTGAAGTGCTCTTCAAATGTAGCAGAGAAAGACCCAGCATTTAAAAAAAGGCTTGACATTAAATCCACACAAATTCAAATTAAGAATATGTCATAAACATTTAACAGTGATGGTGATTAGCCACTGGTATACTGAAGCCATTGCCCTTTTCTCAGGAGTTTGAAAAGTTTAAACCTGGGTTTAAACCTGGTGCCATTTAGAAAACATACTTCAATCAGACAAATCACTTGTCTCCAGGTGAAGACATGTGGGTGAAATCTGTCAAAAAAGAGGGGACAAACTGAACTTGCTTGCCTTAAGATAGGCAAAACATACTAGTGTTCCTCCTAAGAGCTCCTTACAGACATTAATACAGCTTCCTCTACAGCCTCTAATGGAACATGTTCATTTCAAACATTCCATTTCATTGTCAAATTAAAGTTCAGCTTTCTAATCCTGCTGGCAAACTTTATGAAACCTTCTGTGCGCTCTCCAGAACAATGTACATGGGCTGGTGTACCTAAAACCCAACCCCATTCATTCAAACAAAACATTAAATAGACATACCTTACACAACAAGTCAACTCAAGAGTTCATGCCAGCACAAAGGTAGGCTCACCTTTACAAAATTCACTTGAAACCGCATGGGGTTAGGCAACAAAGGGGAGAGGGGAAAAGGAAAAAAGAAAAGCGCAGCATTTTCCTCCTCAGCATTTCCACATTTTGCAATTAATAACACTATTCGAAAGAATCTTTTGAGAATGGATGTCAATGAGATCAAGAACCAGAACATAAATCACAAGAGATACTTTTCCTGGACTGTAAGTCATTAAATGATGTGAGCAGAGGCAATTAACATCCCTTTCCCTGCATGGCCTATCAAAGCACCCCAGTAGCAGCCAAGGCAGTTCCCTGGGTGTGTACATGTCTGCGAGGTCACACCCAAATACCCCCCTTCATTTTCATTGCTGAGCATGACATTATATGGCATGAAATGCTCCACTGGTCAGTCTAGATCAGCTGCCCAACTTGTGTTGTGTCCAGCTTTTTCACCCACCCCAGAGTGCTCACTGAGGGGGCTTAGCAGCGCAAGAGAAAGAGAAAACCCTGCTGCTCTGCAATTACTGATCAGCAACAGCCAGAACACTGCTTTAGTCACAAATCTGAAACCCAGTACCATATGGGACTGCTAAGAAGAAAATGAACTCCATCTCTGACAGGTGCATTTAGTCTTCAGCAGGCAGGAGCTGGAAATCACTACTCCAGCCCCTAAGAGCTCACCAAGAGACACAGCTGAACTCAACTGAATACAAGAAATAAGCCAGAACAGAAATAAAGGTCATAAAATAAAATAATAACAGGAATTAGTTATGTATTCAGAAGAAAATCTTTTTCTTGACCTTCCCAATAACAAATCAGTCACTCTTGTTCTGCAATAGCTTTGATTTGGTGCAGAAAGGAAAGAAAAGTACAGAAAGGAAGATGAAAGTAACTGAAATCCCATACATTTTTCATCTTTGTCGTATCTACACAGCCACTCTATCAGCAACTCCTGATTTTCTCCCACATGAAACAGACCATGAAATTTCACTTTCCCTCAGATTCCTGCAACCACATATGGCAGGTTTTAATACAAATCCATATGGCCAAAATATGTTACTGCTGTTCATCAGATTGGCGACCATTAAAATTATTCACGCATAAATAAGAATAAAGACTCCCTAGACAAGACAGGAACATCACTCTTGCCTGTTCTATGTCTCTTTCACAGACTGAGAAAGGACTTCACTTCTCCTCTAGCTGTCAATCTAGTTCCTTTCACAAGCATTAAAATTCACTTTAAAGACTGAATAATAAGGATTGCTGACCCTTCCACACTGATAAAAATAAATAAACGTCAGTCAGACACCAGTTTAGTCACACAGGTACAGTAAACTTTTTTCTAACCACACCGCACAGATTTATTCTTGAGGCTAATCAGAATTCAAGCAGAACAGAAATCAAATGTCACCCTGCCACACTAACATCCATCAACCACAATGATTACATCTACATCAATCATTTGATATAATGGGAGTAAAGTCATTATAACAGAACATTGTCAAAAGATTGGGAATTGGTCTTCTATTTAGTATTCCATCATATAACAGCTACAAGATTATTTCAAAGGCAGCAGTGTCTGCTTTGAAAATATAAGACAGTTTGCTTCAGCGTTTTCCTGGCAGCAGACTCTTTTTCAATGACAACATTCTCTATGAAGAAGTAACATTACTGATTTGAGCTCTATAAAAGGGGAGAGAATTGGCTTTTCTGTTCAATCACTTATTACGGTAGAACTCAAAATTAAACAATGGCATTACTTTCATGCCTGCAGCTTATCTGAAAGCAACCCAATCATTCAGTAGAAGTGTTGGTTATATCAGATGGTTCATTAATGCCATTCCTTTACTTTGCAACTCCCATTGGCTTTGTCTCCTTCTGTGTCTAATTTTGCCCGAAACACCTCCCTACTTCATTCCCAAGCAATGGCATTCTGAAAAGGACAGTGCTACCTGAAGATTCTATATATATAAAAACAACACATGCTGGCAATTCAAAATATGGAGTTCATGTCCTGCATGGAACCATGCCTTTTAATTTCCAGACTGGACCAGTGTCTGGTGTCTGGTTGTGCTTTGTGGTGCAAAAAAGACAGTCAAAAATTCTGCATTCAGACTGCATCTGTCACACTCCATACTGCAGACAGCCAGTGAGAAGCAAAGACCATAGCAGAGAAAGAGTACAAACACAGAAAGTGCTCCCTTTCTGGACATCATGTACAATGTCACTGTCTGCAATGATTTTTCTAATAAATAATTACATAGATCACACATACAGATCATAATTTTGTAAATACATAAAAAATACATAAATATATTCTTTCAGACAAGATATTTTAAAAGGATACTAGTCACATTTATTATGTACACGTTTACCTGGCTTATAAATAAATGACAATTCCTTTAGTGTAAGTTCGTATTTGCAGTAAGTACATTGCGTTACTCTCTTGGGGATAATAATAATGAAAAATCCGTCACAGAAAAAAACCCACTAATTTAAAATGCAAATAAAACATTTTTTGCTAAAGGCTATGATACTACTAAATAATTGATCATAATTTCCAAAATTATCAAATCACATTTTAATATCTGTGCTTCCATTATTGAACAAAGCAAATCTTTGCAAATTCTTTTAACATATTTATTATGACAGTCATATTTTATATGTAAACAGCAATGGTAGTCTTCTATATAATTCCAGAGAATTACCAAGATTTAAATGGCAACCTCTGTATATTTACTTGGCATTTCAGTGAACATTAATGTTTATATATCTGAGGAAAAAATTGACTTTGGCTTTATTTCAGTCAATATTTATTTCTCTGTTCGATAAACATTGATGTTTGCCTCAAGAGAAGTCAATATCCTGTTAATGTACATTACTTGAATAACATTTGGGAATTACTAAACAAATGACTCAAATTCAGAGGATCAAAGACAGTGGGACCAAGAAAGACTTACAGGGTGTTTGTTTAAACCTGCAGTCTTAGCAGAACTACCAGTACATGATGTGAAACCGCCCTACGAACAATCCCTCCTTTAATCTTCAGCATGCTGGCATTACAGCCGAATCCATCTTTGGTACAGTCTGCTTCAGAAATGTTTATGTGCAAGTATTTTATCCCTTTTGTGACCTTCTCCAACGCTTCCTGAGCCAGCTTGTCCTTGAAACATGTTTTGCTTCAAAGATGATGCAGATTGTAAACACATATTCTTATGCTTTCCTCATTTAACCTGGTTTTCCCAGTTTGTCACCCATGCTTTACAGTAGAATGTTCAAAAGTTCTTAAAGGAACCCTGTTTAAAATAGTCAGAATTTTTACTGGAAGTTCATGCTACCAGACTTTCTAGGTAGTGCTATTTTCCCATATGGCTACAATCAACATTTTAATGCTAATAAGTTTTACCACACTTTGCCACCCACATGAGGTAACAAATCCAAGGGAATCATCAAATTTTAGGTGGAAAAGAGTGAAAATATTTGCAGGTTGTCTCAGATCTTGGCAAAACTGCCCTTGAATGGACAATTTGAATAGTTGAATGTATGAAATTCTGTCATCATATTAAATATTAGAAGCCTGGCTGCAATGATAAATCCTAGCAACCTGTCATAAAGGAAGTGATGCAACAAGCCTCTATAACAAGTCATGATCGAACTTCAGAGACTGAACTTTCCGCTTTCTGTACCTGTCTTTCTTCATGCTTGAGGACATCAGCCACAGCTGCATGGTAGATCACTAAATCAGTACAGAGAAAAAAATCTAACATTATCATATTACATCAAGTTAGCAGTGAAAGACCATTTGTAATAGAAAGCTCTGAATATCTCAAAAAAAGAGTTACAAAGCTCAGGCTATCACTTTTTGTGAGTGTACTCTTAACTTCATATGCAACACGATCATCTGCTAGTGAAAAAGTGGGACCTGAAAACGAAGACTGAAAAAAATTAGATTATAAAATTATATAACTCCATAAATTTTGTAATTTTGGAATATTCCAGTCCAAGAGGCAGGGAAAAATAGAATTTTTTTTTTTTTGGTCTGTTCATTTAAGTCCACAGAGAAACAACTTATTTCTGGAGGTCCAAATTTTATGAGAAATAAATACCAGAGACTTTAGCTACTATATTATACTTGCACATACCATGAATATAAACTGCAGGAATTACTGTTTAAAGGTCAGGTTTTTAAGAGTAAAATTATCATAAATAGGATCAAAGATTATAATTTCCTTCTGAAAAGCATCTCTGGAAAGGAAACATATGAGTAAGAGGTACAGCCTTGAACAATTAGCTGCCAACTCATGTTTGTTAGCTTCCTTGGGTGTTTTCAATCTACCCATGCTTAACAGAATGAGAGATGGGGAAATAGATCACATCTTGGGTATCAAAACAGTTCAAGGGCAGCATTGCCACTTTTCAAGAACTTTACAGGAGTCTGAATTTGAATGCTCACTTTGATACCTGTAACAAGTTTCTACCACTTTAGAGAAAAAAAAAAAGTCATTTTTTCTGAAGGTTCAGTGCTTTCAGCCTTCTCACAGAAAAAGTAAGGATCAGCTAGCTGCAATAGCATGGTCTACATGGCCTCATAAGGCAATTTTTAGTAGGTTTGGAACTTGAAGAGAGACCCAGCGGTCACTGTATTCTTGTGTTCAGTCCTCTTGCAAGTAAATTTAGCAAAAAGGACAGGATTTGAAGGAATTTATATCTCTGAGATACAGGTGAACTCCAGATAAAAGTAGGTGCATTGCTGGTAAGGGATGGAGCAGTTAGAGGAAGATGGCAGCAGCACTGTCTGTGCTGTTGTGGTTCTTTGTACAGCTATTGGCAGATTCTCAGAGCTGTCAATCCAGAAGTACTAAACCTTTCACAAGTCAACCCTTGACCTAATCTTTCACCTATCAACCTTTCTCAAATACTAGATTCACATTAAGTACATTAGGAATGACAATAACCCTCTATTCTAATAACAAGAAACTGCCAATTAAACCCATAATGTATGGACATCTTCCCCTTACTTGGCCTTTTTATGCAAAATAACAATGTAGGAGGTTGCATGCAATACCAACATGTCCATCATTTTAATTATTTCTGGATATTTGTCCATACTGCACTAGATTAAAAGAGTCCAAAAACTGATTTATTCCCTCACTTGTAAATTGCATCTTAATGCATTCACAACTTGTTAACATTCATAAAGAAAAGACTTAAATTAGAGTTCCTTCCCAGTAAAAATAGGCTCTTATCTTCAGAAATTATGAAGACACACAGTTAAACACAATTTTAAAATATTTATTCCATATTTGCATGCATCTGTTCTGCGAGATTTAAAAAATGTTAGTGAAAGCTGTCCAAAACCCCTACAGTGTGGCCTTTTACACTTTCTAAATACCTACCATCCTAGTATGATTTTGGTGGTCACTGCATGCCTGTGATTAAGGACAAAAAAAACCAACAAAAAAACAAAAATAAAACATAAAAACCAAATGCACAAACTGCTTAAAGATACAGATTTAATAATTAGTAGTTTTATATTATGCTGAAGATTCATTTTATGCATATGTCAACATTTTCTACCTCTCTGTCTGAAAAGAAAAAGTGTCATTATAGTACAAAAATTTTCTGAAGGAAAATAATTTTGACCTTTAAGACAGTCAGCTATTGCATTTCTTCTCATTGTGATTCCATAAATGGAGCACTATCAGGTGAAACAAATCTGCTTGAGAAACAAATCTGCAGTAACAAATGCTTAAAACCCAAATAATTTTTCTTATTCTGACCATGTTTAAGTCCTCAGGCAAGGACTTAAATATACTTGACTTAGGTGAAAGGAGATCAGCGTCAAGTCCACTGAAAGTGGGAAGTTGTATTTTAGCTTTTCATGCCTGCCAAATCACAATTCCTTTTCCTTTTGGTTGTTCACTAAGTAGCATCTCCATAAAAGACGTAACTGGACACGGGTGAGTGAAGAGCAATATTTGCGGAAACAGACCACAAACTGTTGGATTGTTGATTGATTTTTATTCACATTTGCACACATTTCTTATGATATGAAGCAATTTTTCTTATTCTAGGGAACAAGGCCCATTTCTGATATCCCCAAAAAGGAGATAAAATCATCTCAGAATTTGCACTTGTACTTTCAGATTTCCACGTTATTTAAAAGCCTAAATACTTTGGTAAGTGACACAAGACCTGGATCAACATGCTATCCTCAGGTTACCCCATGCATGTGTGATAAATCTTTTATAGAAGTTTCAGATCCAATTCACTCATTGGTGATCCAATATTAGATAAAAGGTTTTAATTACAGATAAATAACAGGTAATATGATACATACATCAATTAACTTACAGACTAGCTGATCTGCCAGAGAAGTGTGAAATTTGGAGCTAGCTTAAAAGAAGGCTGGGAGGCACCTAACAACTCAAAAATAGTTTCCATAGTTTTATTTATGCTCTTCACTTTAAAATACTCTAGCTTCACAATGAAAAGCTACTCTCTAGTTGCCTAAGGGCAGATGCTCTCATCCAGTACCCTTATACTATCTGAACCCCTGAGCTTAAGAAATAAAGAGATAGGAATCAAAGTCACAACACTGAGTATTGCCATAGTCACATGTCAGTGTTCTGCTCATTGCATGGCAAGAACTGCACTCTTTAGATAAAAATAGTAGGTTCATGTTATAGGTTAGTAGCCAATCAATTGATCAACCCAAAGCCAATTCGGGTTTAAAAATAACCCACAGCCAATTAGGGTTTTAACAATTTAAAATTTATTAAGCAAGCACAAGCAGGCAAAACAGCGCTGGGGCGACCGGGGAGCCTCTGCTCCGCCTCGGGCTCGCCGACAGGGTCTTCGTGTCTTTGATCTTTATACCCTTCTGGCTTCGGATCCCAGTGTCACTTCTCGTTTCTGCGCGTGCGCAACCTGTTGCCATGTAGCCCGGTGGTCGTGAGAAAGAGGGCCAGATGTCCCCCTTTTTTGCTGTTCCTTTTCGGTATGTTCTTTCAGTCTCTGTCCAAAATACACCAGGATGAAGGCCAAAGATCCTCCTTTCCGTTGTTCCTCTTTGGTATGTTTCATAGGTCTTGCCCAAAATACACCATTTCCTTTATATAATGAGTTGGCTAGCTTACAATAATTGCTTGGCAAAATGCTGAGGTTTGATATACTAGTGATTAATTAGTAAAAACAGCTGGTTACATCTTCTCCATTTATCAACTTATTTGACAACAGCTAATCTTTATCATAGTCCTCCTCCCTTTCTATTTTTACTGGTAATTTAACAAACAACTGGTTTCTATCTTAATTCCCACTCTTCTATTTTGACTTGTAACTCAATCAGCAAAACAACGGCCTTCTCTCACAGTTCAGAAAACAGATGTCTCAGACTTCCTTCGTTTCTGTTTTGGAATGCCTTATTCATGGCAAAAGATATATTTTCCTCACCTCAGATTATGTAGGTCAGGCATCCAGCACTCAGATTAGGTTTCACTCGTTAACGTACCAAAACATTTGTAATTGTGTACACATGTGTGTGCTTGAAATCAATTCATTCTGAGAGCCTGGCAGAACTCCCAGCAAGGAAGCTGCAGTGGGGAGCTGTCACTGCACAGCAGGCAAAGAGATTCCCTCGATGTTCTGCTCAGCTAAATCCTGACCTCAGGAGGGACCTGAGATTGCTTGTAACTCGCATCAGGCAGAGGTAATGTTGAAACTTCAGGTTTTCAAGGAACCTGTCCTGTCCATTGCCTGTGTTCCTTGCCTAGCAGAAGAGGATGTCAACTTCAATAAAGACGCTTAGATAAAAGTCAGGTTACATATCCTGAAAGAAAAGGATTAATCTGCCACCTTTATTTCCCTGAGAATCTGACAGGAATGCGGGACTTGCCTTTACAAACAAGCTGTGGGCCTGCTGGCAGATAAAACTAGCACTGAGAGATAAAAGAAACTGATGCCTTAAGTTTTAACTTTTATATTTTTCAAATCTTGCGCTGCTAGTGTAACTCTGAAGTTTTCTGGAGCTTGTTCAGTGCTGTTCTCTCATGCTCATACAGACACAACAAAGCCTCTCCAGCTCTCCAAGGACACCCAGACCCTCCTAGGCCCAACAACTGCAAACCACAATCTTGGGGACAGGGGGGCAAGCTTGGGCAAATTCCATCCTTGCCTGGCTTCTGCTTGGGGAATTGATGCTGATATCAAAGTGGGAAGAACTCGTGAGCTGTCCTCGTCCATGTTGGGATGCACTGAGGCAGGAGCCTCTGGAGCCCAGAGTGTACCTCTGAAGGCCTTTCAAATAAATCCCTCCTTTATTCCTTTATTCCTGTCTAGTCTCTGTTTCTAGGTAGCCCTATAAGGCATCAAAACAATGGGAAGGACCATAAATTCCGTAAGAATTAAAAATTAAAGGGGGGGTTATACATATAGAAGGGAGTCTTAAGTATGAGGTGTTCTGGGAAGTCTGTACCTCTCAAGTACCTCAGCCAATGGAGAGAGAGAAATGCGGCCAGGAAATTAGGATAAAAAGGAGGCTGCGTCCTCCAAAGATTTGAGAGACCCCAGGGGAATGCCCCATGGCCTCTCCCTTTATTCAAATAAAGTGAAAGGACTCATCTGTCTCCTTTTTGGACATAAACCTCTGGTGTTTGTGGATTAATTTTCCTGAAAAATCCATGCAACTGGTTTGTGGACTGCCAGGGCCAGCAGTAGAACTAAGATTTCTTGGCTACTAGGAATTTTGATACTGTTTTTCACTCCATTCAAAACACCATATAAGGTTACAAGAGAATCTTAGCTAACACCATCCTCAGGAATGGAAAAACCCCAACCAACCAAAACTGCAACAATCTGCTGATACGGAAGGGAAAACAGCAGGCTATTGGAGACTGATAAACAATAATGCTCCTGAAAAGGAAAAGGACAAGCTGAGAAAGAGCACTTACTGCTCTTCTTTCTTTGATTGCATTCCTTTCTTGCTTTCCTATGGGTAAGTAGTTAATGCAGAGTGTTTATAGTCCATCATTGTGATTCACTGACCTTTCAACTCCCAGGTCTGGGCAAGCACCCAGGACGGGTGTCTCCACCACAAAACACGGCAAATTTTGATCTGTTTTAGATTTACACATAAGCCTGGACAGCAGCATGAGACTTTCTTTGCCACTTACCAAAATTCAGTTTTGACAGGAAAAGGTCTCTCCCATCTGCATTCATCTGTACTTACTATAACACTATCATTTTCAGGGAAAATGAAGCAAAGAGTAGAAAACAAATGCAAAACCACAAACTACTGAATAACCAACAGCATAAATAATAATTATGTTGACTACATTTTCTATAACATATAAATAATGCTATTTCAGAGAAGTACATTCTCCCCACTGAGAATGGAACATTTATAAAAAGCAGTAAGTCTATGAATTATTAGTTGAAGTATACAGAGAAAGATTACTCCGACATTATGTAGAGTTTTTTCCAGTCTTCTTGAATATCACAATATGCAATATTTTTTGCACTTAACCAGAGATGTGTATTCAATTAAGGCTGTATCCTTCCCATGATTCCAGCCTTCTGCTTAGTGGTTTAAAAGAGATTCAGTAGCTTTCACATTCAAGGACCTCTTAGAAGTGAATTCTAAGATAAATACTGGTAATGAGAGTTGCACAGAGGGGTTAGTTTTATCATTAATCTTGTTAAATACCCTCTACCAACAGCCATGAGTAATCAGACAATGAAATAGAAGGCAGAATTAAATTCTGGTTACAGCTTTACTTGTGGTAATAGATGGAAGATTCTCAACTGAGAATATGTGGGAGGACAGAGATAAGAAAGGCTTGCTTTTTGGGGGGAGCTTTTTAAAGTGTGATGATATTTAGCTAGCTGGTGGCATCAAAACCAGTTTTTTAAGATAATGTGTACTCATTATAATATAAAATAAGATATACATGTACTATGTGCCCATAACATAATACTCAGAAACCAATTGCTCATAAAACATGAGAATATTCCAGACATCATGATGTTGCAGTTATCCCGGCAGTGCTTCAGTATTTCTATTTTAAATCCATAAACAGTAACCTACTGAAGTGAATCCACATGGCTGATTGCAAACTACAGAGGAGTCTGAAATGGGCAATGATCTGGCCTTTACATGACCTATTAAAGCACAAACCTGCTAAGGCCATCTTGATCACTACTGCTTGTCTAGCTATGAGGAATTAGTAATTATTAATTACTAATAAGAAATTATTAATCAAGCTGACTACTTCCAATGATTAACACTTTAGTAGAGTGTTTGCTTTAGCAAGTATCACAAATGCCTACATTTTGTCTGTTAACACTGAGCTGATATGTGTTCAGATTAAAATTAAGAATTATTTTATCAAGTCTACTATATTTCATTACAAGATGAATGTTTCTCCCTGGTGTTTTATGTTTTTCTTTACGTCCATTGCCTCAAGCAAGCAAATCAGTAATACCCAGCTACCACGTCTTTTCACAGTGCTTGCTGGTGCAGTGGGACAATGCTCGTGTGTTCCATGCTATTGTCCTCAAACTCCCTGACACGTGACAAAAATAAAGTTTTTGTACTTTTTTTTATAAAGGTGAGTAAATGATGTCAATAAAAGGGTTCGCTGATGAAATAAATGGATTGGAACATTCCACGAAACATTCCAGTTACAGAAATACAAAATATGTACTCAGCCTTCTGTGTTGAGCAAATAATTGACTGTTACTCCATTCTAACAAGCAATGCAAGGACATACTATACTTTTTATTAATCAGATTAATTTCCTTAATGTTTCTGACACTGCACAGAAGGTACCATCCTTCATAGCCCATTCATGACCATGTTTCAAGCAAGACCTGCAGGAAATTATGCCTGCTTATGCTGAAATAATAAACTGTCCATAAATACTATGCTTCTTTTCAGCTGAGTGTTGATTTGAAGGCCCAGTTTACACAATAAAACAAAACAAAGTCTGATCCCTATCTCTTACTTCAGTTCCATCTATTCAGTAATACTAAAATTTACAGTTTCTCTCTTGTGCCCATCTAATCGCTGTTAGTAACAGCACTTTGTTCTAATATGGATAAATTCTAGTATATGGTATACAAAGACTACAGTCATATATCCCTACAGTGGTCTAAGCTCTGGGAATTTTAAGGTTAGCACGGTTGGGTTATTTAGGCAACACCTTATTAATCTCTCACTCTCTAAGACTATTTACTTGTCTTTAAATGTGAGCTATAACTTCAATGCAAGCATTCGAAAAATCCATAGTTGCCACACAGTAGTAGGAAAGAAACTCTGCTTCTGTTTCAGTATAAACACATGCTATAATGTTTCAGAACCAAGAACAGTAAATACTGGTGTCTGAGGTTGTCTGCTCCACATAAGAGCCTCCCCCCACTGCTTACAAACATAGTGATGTTGAAATCATTTTCCTCCTGTAATAAGGCAGCAGCCTTATTATCATACTTATGATACCCATAAGTATGATTTCCTGTTTCAAGTCAGGGTTTTATTTCAATTTGTTTAATTTCCACTCACAATACTTTATTTTCCTACATATTCGAAGTTGCTTGCTGCATTGTGAATTTAAGTAAACTGAAAGGATGCGAAATTTGCTCTGATGCCACTAGAGTATCATATATAGAGACACTTGCAGCGTTTGACTGTACTGCCCCTTTCAGCACAGAACCAAGTAGAAAGCCTTATTTCACCAGTTTTTGGATGCTATTACACTTTGAAAACAGAAAAAACATTGCCCGATGATTTGTTCAACTGAAAGCACTCAAGAGAACTGCATTCAGAAGCATAACATTGTGTTGGTATTTTATAAAGTCGTTGTAGCTGTATAGAAGAAAAGAATTTATTTAGCTACTTGAAATAAAGTTCCATTTGCAGTACAGATGAACAACAAATGTCTGGATATTAATCAAAACCTGAAAAATAGTTTCCTGACAGACTCACCACCGTCAAAAAATATGATTATTGGCAGGGAATCTAATGAAAAGAGACAGGGGGACAGACAGGACATGAAAAACAGTCATGTGCCTATCAAAATGCTGCATAAAAACAGAGCTAGGATTCATTCTTGGAGATAATATTTTAACATGATTTCAACATGTGGATTTCTCTACTGCCATACAAAACATCTACCTCTTTATCTCCTTTTTTTTGGAGAAATACTCTCCTCATGGGGACTATCTAATAAAGTAAATAGAGGAAGAAAAATAAACAACCAACATGCTCCTGCTCACTACTGCCTCCTATTACCTAAATATTTTTTATGGTAGTTAAAAGTGCAATAAAAATCTTCTTTTTTAATAAAATGCAAGTATTTGTCTATTGAGCAGTTTTATTAATAGTCTCTCTGGAAGCACATTATGAGTTGATAATAAAACCTGGTTACACATTTTAAAACAAAAATAGCATAATGTTGCTCTCACCTACTGCTTTCAGGAAAACCGTAATTAGAACTAAAGGGAAATAAATTCCTTCTCATGCTATTTTTAGACTTGACTCGCAGTTTCTGCCTACCTAGTATTGACCTAAATTAACCTAAACCCAGAATGTAGCTCACCAAAATTTGTGGAGCTTGAATTTCTGAAATTCCTTTTAATAACAAATTCTATAGATATTATTTTGTGTAACGGTGTGCATAACAACGTATATTTCATATTACAAATATCCACAACATGCAGTACACATAGATAAGACCTCAGATTTATGCATTTCCTTGTTTATCACTTCTTCACCACACTGTTCATTTTTCTGTCCTAGCCTTGGACTTTTCTTTCCAAACCAGTATGTAAGAACTCCATTATGTAGATGCAGTTATCTTAACTGATAGAAAAATTACTGAAGCATAAAGGTGGACCCTGCAGAGACTGCAGTGATTTGGGACTCTTTCAGCTTTCTTGCAACTACACATGCACGTTCCCTCGTCCCCGCTGTGACAAAGTCTGCTTCCACACGGTAAAGTCAGGTTTCATGCTGTTAAGAACAGTTAGGAAGGCAGGCTACTGAAGCTGCTCCACAGGAGACCCAGCAAGGATATTTTCACAGAAGCCAGCCACTCTCAGAACTGCTAATTTCATTTTGTACAAATTGATACTCTTCTGTCTTTTCAAATGGCCAAGAGCAAAACTAAAATAAATAAATAACAGCATAGTAGAAATGATACCTTCTGTTCTGCAACTTCATCCTTCTTTGGCAGGGACAGAATTAGGCAGCACCATCATACTCCAATCCCTCTTCTTTATCCAGTACTATTGATGATATTTATTCCATAGTAAAGACCAGTTTTTGGACTTAGTTTTTCACATTGAAGATAAGACATATTACCTAAGTTGTCAAAAGAAAGCTGGAAGTTGTGGCAGCTGAGACTTACAGGATCTAGAGGAGACATTGAAGCTGGTAGCTATTTCATGTACCCAAGAGATAGTTAAATTGCTTGTCCTTGTGATGGCTCAGGTTTTAACTTTTATGTTTTTCAAATCCTGTACTGCCCAGTGTAACTCTGAAGTTTCCTGTAGCTCGTTCAGTGCTGTTCTCTCATGCTCACACAGACACAACAAAGCCTCTCCAGCTCTCCAAGGACACCCAGACCCTCCTAGGCCCAACAACTGCAAACCACAATCTTGGGGACAGGGGGGCAAGCTTGGGCAAATTCCATCCTTGCCTGGCTTCTGCTTGGGGAATTGATGCTGATATCAAAGTGGGAAGAACTCGTGAGCTGTCCTCGTCCATGTTGGGATGCACTGAGGCAGGAGCCTCTGGAGCCCAGAGTGTACCTCTGAAGGCCTTTCAAATAAATCCCTCCTTTATTCCTTTATTCCTGTCTCGTCTCTGTTTCTAGGGAGCCGTTTAAGCCATGACTTGAAGAAGGCATACATTTACACTTAGGAACAGCAGAAATTTAGGAGACCAATTTGGGAAGACTGCATATTTAAAGTAACTAGCCAACCACCACATCCTAACACAAATCCTTCCCACATTACCATCAGGGTGAAAACAACAGCTTAAGGGTTTGCAGACTAAAACAAAGCTGCTCTTACCAGTATCAGAGAAATCATTTTTATATTAATTCACTGCTTCCATGCTGCATCAACATTTATTATTCGCATGAACTTTTCTTTTCTAGAGAAAACCTTTGTATCACCCAAAATTAGAAAAATGGAAACACCTGTCATGAACAAAGCACCAAACAATTCCCAAGTAAAATGGAACAGAGTTCCATATGTCAGCATAACTGAAATGTACTAGAAGTTTTCTTCCTAAGCAGAACATATGACAGTATTTGAAGGATTCCACTCAGAAGTAAGCAGGCCTTTGACCTCTGAGTTCTTTGAAAAAAAATAAAAGTCTTCCATTTATATAGGAGCTTTATTATTCAGTAAACATATTTTGACAAAAAACATATTTTGTCCCTTCGCTTAGGAAGGACAAGGATAGAAGCAAAATTAAAAAAAAAAAAAGGAGAGCACTTGTCTCTAGAACACATTGTCAAATGCTCATTTTTTTCCACTTGCTTCCAGACATTACATGACTGAACTGTACAGTACACCCTCTCAGAAAGGCAGGCTCTGATACCGTGTACAAAATCAAAAATACGATTGGAAACTTAATCATAGTGCAAAAGCATTACATAAATGTTGCTTGTGACAAGACAGGACTGCATTCCATGACCCAGAAGATCTATGTTTGATCATTTGTGTTTGAAACAAGCACCATCCATGCAAAACACTCTGTTATATGGATGCATTTTATTGTTAACATTTGACCTACTCAGATATTTGGAGAGTAAAACAGTATCTTCAATCCATGTATTGAAAAGCAGTAATACACATTACTTACAGTGTAAAAATAAACATTACTTACAGTGAAAAACAGTAAACTTTGACGATCAGCCTGGTCTTTTCTACTTTGATAAAAGATATTGTTTCATTAATGACAAATTCACAAAAAACAAAACCCCATTCTTTTAAATAAAACCAACAGCAATTAAATACTGTTTTATCTTTGTTCAGGAAACACTTTATGTTTTGATTTAACTAAGAATCTTCTAAACATATGGTTTTATTCTCAGAAAAGAAGCACTCAAAAGCACTGTATCTCGCCCTCCTCATCCAATATGCCCTCATATTCCATACTGATATATTACCAGACATACATATTTAAAATACCTAATTTAAGAAAGCCAGGACCAGAGCACTTAGACTATAATTAAAATACTGTCTTAACACTTCTCTAACAAAACTTTTTAAAGAGAAATTAATGTGCATGGTGAATTTCAAATACTAAAACATTATGCACAACTATCTCTTCCAACTATCCATATCCTCTTCTTCACCACTGTCAGTGTTTTTAACGTTCATTATAAAATCATCTTTAGAGTCATTAAGAACAACCCAATAGCAAATCCACCCTTAGTCACAAACTATCTATGTAGGAAAACAGAAACTTTAACTACTGACAAAGTTCTGATTACAAACTATTAAAAGAAGCAGGAGGGTTTGTTGCATTTTGGTAATTTTTTGTGGTAAAATGTTTCCTACAAAAGTTTAATGTTAAACTTTATGCCTGCTAGCCTGTTAGATTACCAATAACCAAACCTATCTCTGACACTGGAAGCATCTCAGAAGACAAAAAGGTATGAAAAAATCTCTAAATAGCATTTAAGGATCAAAGGGTTTCCTCTTATGCCTTAAATGGCTACCTAAAAACAGAGGCCAGGCAGGAATAAGGGAATAAAGGTAGGTATTTATCTGAAAGGCCTTCAAAGGTACACCCTGGGGAACCCAGAAGCTACTGCCAAGATGGATCCCAAGATGGACCCCAGGTCACGAGTTCTTCAAACTTTTATAAGTTTGGTTCATTTGCATATCAAGGTTAATTCTCCAATTAAAGCGTCAGTTAACGATGTAATTTCCCCAAGCCTGTTCCCCCCCTCTCCAAGATGTTGGTTTACACTTTTTGGGCCTAAGAAGGTTTGGATGTCCTTGAAGAGCAAGCCTGGAGAGGCTTTTTTATGCCTGTCTTAGGAGGGAGAGCAGAAGTTAACAGGCTATAAGGAACTCGAGAGTTACACACTAGGATTTGAAAAATATAGAAGTGAAAACCCAAGGCATCACCTACAATGTCAGTAAGGACAGTACCTGTCCTTAGCACAGGTACTCTTTCTCTTCCATCCCCTCTACTATTTTTCTGTGTTTTTTACTTTAACTGTAGGTTACGTTTTGTCAGTGGCATTAATAAATGTCACTCTAGTAAAAACATAAACTAAAAAGTCACAGCACAGAAACAGGCATCTCATGTTCCTCTTTTACTTGAGAAATTTATTTTTTTTTTTAAATCATTTTACCGTGCAATGATGTCAATCATTATAACTCAGTTCACAAATGAAATCAAATATCAGTCAGAACTTACAAAATCCATCTTCAAATGTGTATATTAAAGACTATAAACTACTAAGACATGCTTGAGAGTGAATGCCATATCCTAAAGGTTATTAATTGCCAGGAGAGGAGAAAGGCAGCTCTGTGTTTATGCCCAATTCATGAACGATGGCTGCACACATTATAAATATTAAACTCCAAATATGCAGCACTCAAAGCCAAAGTCCCCAACCACATCAAAACCAAGAACAGTTCACAAAGGGCTAAAACAACTGGGGCTAGAACCATTTGTTTACTTTAATCTGCAAAGTATGTCTTCAGATAGAATAAAATGAAGAAAAATCAGTAAAGAAAACAAGACATTTATAATACACTGTGAAAAATCTGAAAAAATCACTAAAACAATAGCTTTTGGAAAACTTGCATCTACAAAAAGCCTTCTGGGCCTAAATCCAATACAAACCTGTCAGAAAATATTGATGAAAAATGTGCATTTACAACTGTAAATAAGACATGAATATGGAATCTAATCCTAAACTCAATTATTCCAGAAGGGAAAGGTTTGGTTGGGGATTTTTTTACTATGTTGTTTAGTTAGTTGATTTAATTAGACAATTATTTTGGTAAACAAAATTACTTCAGAATGAAACTCCTCCAATAACCACTGACAAATCAAATGGACATCAAAGTCTGTCACTATGCTTATCTGCCTCATTCATAATAGCTTACAGAAAATACCTGCAAGGTTCTAGTATTATAAAAACCACCTTCCCAGAAAAGAAATGTGATCAAAGGAATTGTCAGATGGCATAAGGCCAGCCTTTCATATAGTGCTCAAGGGATTCTTTCAACTTTGTCTTGAAATGCCCTGTGATGCTCCATTCCAGGTTCTAATCCAGTTCAGCAAGTGAAAGGTTAATGGAATGCACCCTTAACACATGGGCACATCTTAACATAGACTAACATAGAGTATATAACATAGACTAAATAAAAGTATATTTTCGTGAAGGGGGTGCTCTTTTTAACGTGTAAAAGTAATAACAGGCCTTCTGCCACTCCCCAAATGCACTACAATCAAGCAGCTGCTCAACATGGATAAGCCTCAAGAAAACCTTACAGATTAAACTCACTACATCAAATGCTCAGCTGACACAGGTTAGCAAACATATTCACTTGGTGTTTTGGTGCTACAATAAAGGGTCAAAAAAACCCCCAAACCCTGAAACAACCCAACACAGAAACTAAGATCCTAGAATTGCATAGAGAAAACACTGTGAAGAGATTCCCACAGTGCTCAGGCAACTCCAAGTCAGCTCAGTCTCCCTGAAGTCTACTGCTTGACTTCAGCAACTCAGCAGCTGGTCAGATTTCATCATGAAAAAGAAATAAAGCAGGAAGAGAAATTAAGTTCCAGTGCAAAATAGTTCAGAAATACGATCTGTGAACTCCATGTAGCTGAATCAACAGTAAAACATGTTTACCCCAGTCAGCACTAGAGACAGTACAAGTCACCAGAATGGGTAACTGCACAAGTAAGGCTACACACACTGTTAATGAGAAAACTCTAAACTATCTTGCTAGTGTACTTCTCACTACTTAAACACTTCAGGTAGATACAGAGGAAAGAGACCAGCAAAATGCAGAAATAAAACACGTTCAGTTTCACTTTAGATTACAGTATCCAATATTTAAGCTACCCAAGTAGGCTGTTCTACTGCACTTTTTGGAGGGCTGTTTAGGTTTGTACTAAAAAATAAGCTGTAGTAATAAGAAAAAAACCCAATTCTTTTAATTACACTTACACTATCAGTAAAAAGATTATAAGCCTTTCTTCATGTAAACTTGGAGAACTGAAATGCAAGAAGGCTCCAGCTTCTGTCTCAATATCTAACTTCCCATTATCACATACAAACAACTGTGAGCCTCTGCAACTCGAACTGAGACTCCAAGCTGACCCCTTGGAATTAGAGCATCAAACTAAATGTGCTGAGGGCTGATCTTAAGTCTCAAATCAACAGGAATAAATTTACGCATCCATCAGGACATGTAGAGATAAATTTCTGAGCAAACAAATCTCTCTGAAAGCCTATGCTTTTTAGGATTACAGGACAGGAAAGGCCCACCAAATTCCAGTCCAGTCCCCAGCCATGACAAGTACTGCATAATTTACTGTTTTTCATAAAGCAATCAAACTCCTTCCTAAGAGTGCTTATGATTTTGCTCTGATTGAAAAACCATTGCAAACCTCACTGCTCTAACAATTAGGAACCTTCTTTTAATTCCCAGCTTGAATTTATTCATAGCCAGCTTACACCCATTAGTTCTTGTGCCAATATTGTCCTTTAGTTTAAATAGCTCTTCTCCTTCCCTGGTGTTTACCTCCTTCGAGAATTTAATTTCATTCAATTACATGTCTTAGGACTAATTGTTTTAAAATGAGAGGACACACTTTATAAAACTATCAATGGCACATTCCATAAGGAGAAAAATTAACTTCTCTAGCAATTAAATATCCACAGAACTTGAAAAGTGCACAGTAAGGCAGTTAAAAGCCCATGGAAAAACTTGTATTATTCCAGGATGTAAGGGAGAAATGAGGACTGCAAATGAAGATATTACAAGCTGTAAAATGAGAACCTTTATAAGCATACTGGAATGAGAAAGAATTCCTTCGAAAAAATGAATTTATTCTTCAGCACTCTTGCACTTTTTAAGTTTTAAAAATTTTTAATGCTCATTTCCCTTGCCACTCTGCAAAATTAGGAAAAAAAACCCCAACACACAAAAACTGATAAAATAATAGGATAAAATTCTCAGACACCATGGAAAAAGGTGCAGTATTTTGTATGCCTTTTAAGGGTTAAGGATAATTTTAATTTCACTGGGTCAACTTCTACTGTCACTTTGGTTCCTCTTGATAGCTCCTAAAAAGGTCAAGACAAAGTGCTTCTTGATCAACCCATGATCCTGGCAAAATCACATCATCTTTTTAGAAAATAAGTATGTATTTTGCAGAGCAGTTAGACTGTATTTAGTGGTTCCAAGGCTGTGCCACATTATTAATGGAAACAACATTTATGCCACTATTTCAGAACCACACGCCTTTTAATTTCAGGAAATTTTATGTTATCAAATAGTTTGTCATATGTTGTAGCTTAACTGAACTAAAAATAAAATTTCTTAATTTCCACTTCGTGCCTACAATATGCAGTGAGATGACAGGAGCGACATAAATTCAAACGTATTTTGCATACTAATAATATGACGGAATCAAGTACCTAATATTAGCTTGAAGTCTTCAATTTATACTTGTTAAGAGGCAGGAAATACTACTAACTCAAGATATTAGGCAGAAGAATTACAGAGAAAAGCCAGAGAGTTCCAGTTCACTATACTAACCAAGAGTTACCTACTTCCTCAAGATAGAGGAGTAAACAGGCCAATGGGTTAACAAGAAGCTTCTCTACCATTTCTGTAAGATGAAAATTAGCTTTATTCTAAGCATTCTTGCCACTTAATGAAGCAAACCCATACCCCCTCTCTTGCATCTGAAGTGTGACTCCCTTCATTAAGTTCAAGATTGTGCATTAAAAAAGTCTTCCAGACCACCTCACTCACTCACTGAAATACTTAAGAGTAAGTCAGTGTTTTCATATGTTTCCAACTCCAGTTCTTTGAGAGCTATTCAGACTACACTAATAGTATACAAAAATAAACAAATGTCAATCAAAACATCTGAAGAAAAAAAAAATTAAAACTTGGATTGCTTTTTGATTTTCAAATCTCAAAAAACAACATATACTAGCAAATGTTTCACACAACACTAAAAATGAACCTAAATCACAGATATCACTGATGCAGATAAGTAAAACAAATAGTAAATGTGATGATATCATCTCCAGAATATCACAGACACACTCAAAATATTTTAATATTTCACTATGGTAAAGGACTTCTTCACTCAAACCAACATACAGTGCACTATCAACCTATTTCTAAACAATGGAGTTAGAAATATCTCCACTCACTGCAAACCGATGTGCTGGTTGCTGATTTTTATTTTGTGAATTTCCCAGTACAATTTCAATAATCACTGCAACAGAAAAAAAAAATAAATTCTCTTTTCTGTTAGGATATTGACCTTTAGTGGCTCACAGTTTCCAGTGAATATTCTGAACAGTTCTCAGTTCTACAAGATACAGGAAAATCATTATGATTTTGCAAAGAAATAATATAATAATTAATTATTCCCTCTAGACGGTGTGCAAGCATTCAGATACATCATAAAAAGTCTTTTAAGTTAATTGAAAGTTACAACTACTTTGTAGACTACAAGATCTAAATTATTCAACTTTTAGCCTCTGAAGAAAGAATTACAAAAATATGGAAAAGAATAGCTATACTTCTGCCCATATTACTGCAGAAATCCAATTAATGAAGATCCAGGTTCATATGGGATCCAGGTTCAAATTCATTCAACTGAAGTTTATGAGCATGACGACTTCATTTTGCCCATATCTTAACATACTTTCATATAGAAGCTATGCAACAACAGCCCTGTCTTGATTTTGGCATTAATCATTCCTTTTAGCCATTCGATGATACTTGTTTTCTTAATCAAGCAAGCAAAACTCTGCTGCTTTGCCTTCTATTTTAACACATCATTGTAAAGACACTGCCAACCATTTTAATCTTAGTAGCTATCAATGCTAATTTCACATATCTCTTTAATCCTTCCAAAATTACACACTACATAACATAAAGCAGCTACACCCATTCAGTCCATGTACTAGGAGATCAACATTCAACACCAAAAGACTAGGTCATAGGAAATGAACAAAAAAGCAACCACCTCCTTACTTCTTTTGCTATCACCAAAAAAAAAGGCCTGGAAGAAAAGGCCTTCTTTGTTACTGAAAAAAATTTCCTCTGCACTAATATGTTTCTAAAACCTCCACACATATATTTTTCCTACCCTTT
>VZTN01028074.1:2243-13666 GCA_013400515.1 Erpornis zantholeuca
TTTGCCTTTTTCTATAATTTCTATAATTAAAAAGAGATTTTCATGTTTATTTTAGTTTTATTAGAAGACTATTTTAAATATCTTTTTTGCAATATTAGCTGCCTGGTTTGCACCATTATTGCAGAAATATAAAATACATTTCTAGATGGCAAATAAAATGGGAGTTTGCTTTCTTTATTTTATAGACTGATTGCCCTACGAATTGCTCCTTATCCCCTCTTTACTTATCTCTAATTTACATTGTATATTTGTGGAGCCTCCAAAATCTGCCTCTGCTGGCTGAGGTTGTGAGGATGATTTTTGCAGATGTAGAAACCTTAGTGATTTTCTACCATATAGAAGTAAAAGAATAAAGAAATGAGTATTAAAGGTATCCAAGAGGCCTGCTTTGCAGTGGTGACTGAGTTTATTTTAAGGCAGCATCTAAGCCTGTAACCAAAGTTCAGGGCAGGTTGGAGAGGGCGATGTTTTGCCATGGGAGCCACCCAGCTGTTCATACAGCATAAGGTGGCCAGGTCCTCCATGGGTCCTGGGAGATAAGGAACTGCCTATTGAAGTGTATTGCAGCCTGATAAACCTTGTATAACAGGTCTTAGAATATGGAGGTTATATTTCCAACACTGTTTTGCTGTAGCATTGTCTGAAGAAAACTGAGTGTTAGTGGGTATCTCCATCAGTAAATTTCAGTTTGCAACTGATCACAAGCTTGGTTTACATTATTTTAAAATCCTTAGCTTAGGATACATCTTCAGATGTATTTTCCTTAATTCTGCTTTGCTCAGAGGCAAGGCTTGTGATTGAATACCATGTAAAGGATTCATATTGTGCTTAGATTTCTTTTGCATCAATGTTAGGCTTTTTCATTCAGAAGTGGTAAACCTCCTGTTGTGAGATTACTAGGCAGAAAGTTAACAATAGCTAGAAAATTACCGTCATGAAAATTGCTGCATTTTAGTTCTGTGCAGTCTTGCTCCTCCTCTGCTGTAGGCCAGTTGTCACCAGGGCAAATAAGGCAATGCTTTATTAGTTGGAACTACTGAATATTTTCATCCCTGTGTAAAAGAATTTGTCAGAATTTAGAATTTTGCTATAATTTACCAGAATCAGCCCCTATTATGCTGCATTGTGAAGGGTTGGCTTTACATTAGATAGTAATGCCACAGGGTATTTATTCAAACAGTGCTATGTTTCTTCCTCTTGCAGTAATAAAATCTTACTGAATTTTTATTGTACGTAGGCTGCTTTTGTTTTAGATTGTGGCCTGTGTAGGCAGAAATATGATGACAGTTTTCTATCAAGTGCCTCCTCATATTTTAACATATGAACTTAAAATACTTTATTTTTCCTCATTTTTCTTCCCCTGTCCTCACTTCTCTCTAAACTTTGCTTTTAGGCCTAGAATATTATTTTTGAAAATAAAACATTGTTGCATCATTTATTTTATTAGAAGTATATCTGTTTTAGTAGAATTTCCTGGCTTTTAGAAATACCGAAGCATGAAGCTTTTCTACGTAGTCTCATGCCAGTGTTGACCCACATGGATTAAAATAGACTGTTTTAATCTTTTACCAAATTTGGAATTAGAATATCTGCCCATGGGGAGTTTGTAAATTATTCTAGTTTATAGAATGACAGGTTAATATAAATAATTGCAATGATTCCCACTGCATGTTTTAAATTCAAATCTACTTTTTTTCAATATTAGGAATCATGAAAGTGAAGAAAAGCGAAACTTTTTTAAAAAATATTTTTTAAACTTATTTTCTGATATGCTTTCCCAGATGTGTTGCATATTTATTCAGAAATAATCTTATTATACCAATCAGCTTGCAAACAGGCTCATCCTGGATATGAAATTTTTGCATAGCTTTTTTTTAATTGCAGGTAATTATTTTTAAAGAAATTCCTAAATTAAGATCTCCTGTAATATGATTGTACAGTAGAGTCATTGCATTAGCTTGTGTCTGGTTTTGGTTACTGTGGTCATGAGAATGAGGTCATGCATTCTGCAGAGAATTTTTCAGTGGGAAGGTAGGCTCTTTGAGCAGCACTTCCAAAAACTATGAAAAACTGAAATTAGACAAATAGGTGTAATTAAGTTGATGATATATGAACTGTGAATTTTGTTCTGTGTAGATAAAGACACAGTAAATAAAATGAGAGATCTGCGCATGAAAGCTGAAGATTATGAAGTGGTGAAGGTGATCGGTAGAGGGGCATTTGGGGAGGTTCAGTTGGTAAGTTTCTATCAGTACATTTGAATGTATTCTGTAGTATTTGCTCATGCATCTGTTTCTCAGTGCAGTGTTCTGTGGATGCAGTCTGAAATATTAAAGCCTTTAGGTCAGTGAAATTTTATTCCTTTACATTTCATGGAAATGATTTTGAAAATGTCATATNTTCATGGAAATGATTTTGAAAATGTCATATTTCGGTCCCGTCCAAGTGTACAAGTACTCGTTTTGCATTGTAGTCTTCTCTCTTACAATAAAATAGAGTGTGTATTCCTCATAATCAAGAAAATTAGCCTTTGCCAGTGTTTACATGGACACTTGAAGAAGTCTTAAGGGCTAGAAGAGTTTCTGCCAGTTCAGGGACTACACCAGATTTTTGTGGACATAGTTCTTGCAGATGAGAGATGTGTGTTGTTTGTGATAGGTTAGCAGCCAGGCTTGTTCATCCTGCTTTATTTAATTGAATGCTGGTGGGAGAAACTGGAAATACAGCAGCAAGTATACACATCTGCTAATGAACTCTGGAAAAGGCTCATAGTTTTAGCTTTGATATTTAACAACACTAACTGCCAATATTTGTCTTTTTAAAGGCACATACATGCTAATTACGTGACTCTTATGCCTATGGATGTCTATGTTGAATAGTCCTAGCAAGTATTTTAAAAGTAATCCATTGTCAGACGTATTAATTTTGTGGACCTACATGATATAATCCCTTATAGTAATGTGAAGAGTCTTATAAAATGTGTTAAATGATAAAGCAGGAAAAGTAATGTTTTCAGTGATGTTTGTTGTGTGTTAATATGGCAAACTAATATGTTCCATACATTGTATTTGTCTTCACAGGTAAGGCATAAATCCTCAAGGAGAGTGTATGCTATGAAGCTTCTGAGCAAATTTGAGATGATAAAAAGATCAGATTCTGCATTCTTTTGGGAAGAAAGGGATATTATGGCTTTTGCTAATAGTCCCTGGGTTGTTCAGGTAAAGTGATATTACTTTTAAAATATTGTCATTAGAGAATAGTTTGATTGCAACACTGCAGGACTTGGAATTGCATGTTTCGAAGTCTCTGTTTTGGTTTTTTTGGTCTGTTAGGGAATACATCACTAGCATTGGGAATGCTGTACAAAAGAGCAGGTATCACAATTGCTTCAAAGGGTATTTGTCACAACTTTTACAAGATAAACTACTATTCTGTTTATTATTAAAACTCTTTGCCACATATATATTGGCAATTATTTGAGGCATCTAGCATACTAGAAAGACATCTTTAAGACATAGCCACCTTCTGTGTATTCTAATTTCTGTGTGTATCTTTGATTGCAAATTATGCCCGCTCTGGTTATTTTTTCCTCATTTCAGTGTTGTCACTGACAGTTTTTTAGGAGGCAGTGCTGCCTTTGAAGTTCTAAGGAGCATGCCTGAACCAATCATCATGCATTGTGTGTGCACATGTCAGCTTGTTAATTTAAACTGTTCTTACCCTAAAGCATATAAATTCTTCTTTTAGGTTGGAATTACACAAACTCATTCAAGATTTACCCAAGTGAAATGGGTAACTGCATTACTGTTTGTCTGGATGTGATTGTTCAGAACTAAACTTAGGAATTTCATGCAATTTTAAGTAAAGAAAAATCTGCTTGCACTACTCAAGTTGAACACAGAGGGCTGGCAACTTTGAGGGAAATATTTTTATTGTTTAAAGTTTAGGCTCATTTTCTGTATAATAAATAAATGTTGAGAATAAAAAGTAAACATTTAGTGGTAATACAAATAGAATCAGGCAGATGTTTGCAATACAGTAGTTTCATATTTACATATGTGTCAAGTAGCATCCCAGCAAGAAAAAAAGCATTTTGTCTTCTTATTGTAATGAGCCTTCTTTGAAATTATCTCAAAATTTATTGCACCCAATTCATTAATCTTGATCTGTAACCAGCACTGTACTTCTTCCAGGGTAATATAAAAAGATGGAGGGTCTGGCTAAAATTTGCTCTAGAGGTTAATTTCTTTTTAGGAAGTCTGCAGGATGATAAGAATTGCTGCAGTAATTGTAGCAATTCTGTTACTTTGGAGATCAGTTTGTGCAGAAATGCATTTGATTGCCAACAAGCAAAATACTAAAGATAACTGGCATATTAAATGGCTTACCTTTTCTTTTTGCTTTTTGCAGTTATTTTATGCATTCCAAGATGACCGTTACCTTTACATGGTGATGGAATATATGCCTGGTGGGGACCTTGTGAATTTAATGAGTAACTACGATGTTCCAGAGAAATGGGCAAGATTTTATACTGCTGAAGTTGTACTTGCATTAGATGCAATTCACTCAATGGGTTTTATACACAGGTAAGAAAGAAAAAGATGTTACATAGGGTTGTTTATTTCCTGATGCTGCCAGAATTTCTTCAGTTTAGGCAGTTTTAAAATTCAAGATACTATTTCTTTATTGTTATTCCATAATTATTCCATCTTACAAACTGAAAAGTTGTTGCCATCAGAAACTGTCTGAGGTGAGACAGTCAAAGTAGAGGTTTTCAGTGGACTGATGTTGCTCAGTTTGGGGAGCAATAAAATTGTCCCACTTTACCAAGAGCTAACAAGAACAAAAATGGTATGAGCACGTTGGCCCCAAAATGGCTCTTTCCTTTTGATTAGAAAAAGCTGTTTAGGGAATTTGATCACGGTAGTATCCACTGTTGGGAATTAATTCTCTGCTAGGAATTTGAAGCCTCAGTGACCCATTAAACAAGAATCTGTGAACAATGTGAGGAAAATCTCCCAGCCATATGTTTTCTTGTAAGGGGCAAGATGGAAAATTGAGATGCAGAGCAAAGGGACTTGGATTAGTTTCATATTATTTACTTGCCCTAAAAAGAAATGCAGTCACTTCTCAGATAGGTTGAAAAGTTTTCTTTTTGATATTTGAACTTGTATCTGTTGCTAGTTTTTTTTTTAAATTGTATTAACTAGGAGCAGAAGAATAATTTTTTCAATAGAAAATATAGGAAGAATTTGAGTAGTGTGTAGTATATACTATAGTATATACATTTTCAATTTGTAATTTGGTCACAAGATCAGCATTAACATGTAAGCTTTTGCAAAAAAGCAACCACAAAGCAAAATAAACTACTAATCCATTGCTTGAGTAGGATCTAGAGCATCATTAATTATGTAGCTATGTTGCATCTAAAGGGTAAATTTTCTGGCTGAATGAACCATTTGTATGTGTGTATTGCAAGCTTTAGAAAGCAGGCATTAGAAGATGCCAGCAGCACAGCAAGTTTTTTTTTGTGAAAATTTAGATTATTTTGACACCAGCAGATTTTTGGAATTTGTTTTCCCCTGTAGTTAATCTGTTCAACTCTGATGAATGAAAAGGAACTTATGAAAAAATGGGCATACTGCTTAATGGGTCAGGGACCAAGTGACAAAAGACATGGCAATGGCTGAGGCTGCTGCCTTTGCCCCAGCCTTCATTGACAAGGTGTGCTTTCAGGCCTCTTGGGTCCCTGTGCCCATTGGCAGAGCTTGGGAGAGGGAAGCATTGCTCTGGCAGAGGAAGATCAAGCTGAGTCTCAGTTGTCCAAACTGGCATCTGTATATGTACATGTCCAAGGCACAAGGTGGGACATGCCATGGGTGGTGAGAGAGCTGGCAAGTAGCCTTATGATGCTGCTCTCTGTCACCTTGGAAGGTGTGTGGGAGTTGGGAGATTCCTGATGAGTGGAAGGAAACAAATGGCACATCTCTCTTGCACCAAGAAGGGCCAGGAGGAGAGAGTCAGAGGAGCCGAGGGCTAGCCAGCCTAAGGGCAGTTGAATTAAATTTGCAGGAAACAGTTTCTGAGCTTGTGGATGGGAAGGTGATTGTGAAAAGCCTGCATGGATTTATGTAGGGCAATGCATGCCTTCCCAAACCAATGACCTTCTGTGTTGAGATGATGGGCTTCACTGGTGAGGCAGAGTATGTTTGTCTTGACTTTAGCAAGGTTGTAGATGTAGCTGGGTCAGAAAGGTACAGTTTTAAAAGGTAGAACTGTCTAGATACTCCTTGAATAGATTGTGCTGTCCAGCAGCAGTCAGATACCAGCAGTTCCCCAGAGGTCCCATACTAGGATCAGCACTATCTCTGTTCACAACAGGAGCAGTGCTCAGGCAAGGCACAGACCATTAGTCACCAGCTGCCCAGCAGGACTTTATGAAAAAGGTGGAGCCAGACTTGAAGTTGCATGCCGAAAAGGTGAAAGGCGATGGATAACACAAGCTGCAGCAAGGCACTATCTAGCTATTCATTAGGAGTGATATATTCATATTCATATAGTTTTTTCCACTATGAGGGAGGTCAAACAGTAAAGAGAAAGGTTATGGAATCTCCATCCTCCAAAAAAAGAAAAAAGAAAACTTGCCTGGATTTGACCTTGAGTAACCTAATGTAACTTGAAGTTGAATCTGACTTTGTAGCTATACTTTGATCATGCAGCTAACTGAGAGTCTTACAAAAATCCCTCCCAACCAAAATTATTCTGTGACTGTACTGGTACATTTGCACTACATTTCATCTGATGGTTATGGCCAGAGTTTTTCTTTGAGGTCTCCAAAGTATACTTTCTCCTGGAATTTGTGTTGCGCTATCTTGATAATTGTTTCTTACTACTGTTCTGCTTCAGTATATTCAATAAAATCAACGTGCTGCTCTTTACCAGTTACTTTATGAAAACTTCTATAGTGAAAGTACTTGGTGGAGAGGAGTATAAGTTAATAGTCCTGTTGAATCATGGGAAAAGATTTGTTCACAATAATAGAATTTTGAAAATGACATCCACTTGTTCCCTTGAAATAGAAGTGGTACAGAACAGAAGCTATGTTTTCAATGCTTTTTTGACATAACCAGTGAGTGTTTTTTAGGAACTTGAGGTTCAAGATTAGTGTCCAGTTCTATTACATTTGATGACTTTAGCCTGTATTCTCATGTGTTCGACTTTTTAAAAATGTTGTAGTTCAGTAGTCTGTGTTGGTTGTGATACTTAGAGA
This sequence comes from Erpornis zantholeuca, assembly GCA_013400515.1. Taxonomy (NCBI): domain Eukaryota; kingdom Metazoa; phylum Chordata; class Aves; order Passeriformes; family Timaliidae; genus Erpornis; species Erpornis zantholeuca. The sequence goes on from VZTN01028074.1 coordinate 9,514, forward strand.
AAGCAGAAAAATAGGGAGGCAATAGTGGTGCTTTAATGTTGCTGGTTTTCCATGCAATGTTGCATCTGAAGAGCAGTTAACTTCCATTGATTTAGTAAGTTAAATAGACTTTTTACTTTTTAAAATATGTCTTTTTCTTATTTCAGAGATGTGAAGCCTGATAATATGCTGCTAGATAAAGCTGGTCATTTAAAATTAGCAGATTTTGGTACTTGTATGAAGATGAACAAGGTAAACATGTTTGTAATTTCACTTTTATATTTATGAAAAGATAATGAAAAGTTTTAAGCTAGATGAGAAGAGTGTAAAGTTCCATTCTGTTCTCTTACTGTTCTTCATGGTCTAGTGAAAGGAACTAGATGATCTCTTAAGTCCCTTCCAACCCAAATCATTCTGTGATTCATGCATCTTATTCAGTGACAATGTATAGTGCAGAAATGGTTCTTCAAGTACTGGTTTAGAAAGAAACTTTCTGAAGTCACGGCTTTTATTATCTCTAGATGCTCAGAGTTATTTCTTTAAGTCTTTTGGTATGAAAAGTTAATGCAAAGAAATTGGATGATTTTTACGTAGTGTGCCAGAAATGAAAATTGAAACTGATGTGCTAGTTGCTGAATACCAGTTGTACTTACTAACCATTGCTCACACAGCACGAAGACAAATCTGAAAGAAACAGGTATCATAGAATTTTTTCTAAAATGTATTCTAAAGTCATTAAAAAATGTTTTGCACCAGTTTTCAAATATGGTGCAGCACTGTTCCCTGCTGAAGACTGACTAGTTTGTGCCAGCCTGCGCATATATTTGAGGAACACATACAGTGGAAATCTGAAATGTGGTACTTAGTAGAGTTGGTGTCATATGTACAGTATTTCTCACCATATTCCATGGGATTTGAGTAAATTACTGTACTTAGCTGCTGAATAAAGGGGACCACTGAAAACAAAGTGCAGATTATGTATACAAATCCTAGTAGTCTTGAGCCTCGTCTTGGTTCCTCTAGTCTTTTGAAAGAGAAAGGTTACTCTGTAGAAGAAAAGCTGTTCAGCATAGGAGCTTAATTTAGGATTTGCTGCATATGCAACACTAGATTGGTATTTTTTTTTTTTGCTTACTTGTATATTTTTATGCAAGTTTTTCTATTGATCAATTTCTAGGAATGGCATAGGATTATTTCAGAAGTGCCTGGAAAAGTGTGTGTGGTTGCAGCTTAAGGATTCTGGATGACAGCTCCAGTGTGACTGATCTCAGTTCAGCCCTTTCTCAGGGGTGTGAGGAACATCAAACGTTCTTCTCACCTGTTACCTGTTTTGAAGTCTCTCTACTTAGATTTTCAAAGCCTTATGTATCTTTAGTCTTCCTGGCATTCTTTATCTTGGGTCAGAGGCCAAAAGCTTGCAGTTCAGCTGTTCCTGTTATCAAAATCCCTAATGTTGACCCATTTATGCTAACAGAGGAGCTTTCACTGTTTACAGTACATTCTGTCAGCAAATGACACATTTATATTTATACTGGCATGAGTGGCTCTGCGGTGTGTGCAGGGCCTAGATGCAATTCTGATTACTTCTTGGATACTAACTGAGGTTTTTAAAGTAACTTCCATTGTGTTTTTTGACAGATCTAGTGCTTTGTTCTGGCTTTAGCAGCTTAGACTTTAAAAACACAAAAAAATCCATTTAAATAAGAATGTTGGTTGACAAAATTTCATATGGATCTGTTGATGTTGCTTAGGCTGCATAAACTCATGGAACTTATTGGCAATTTTGGATCTTATATTTGGGCCTGGCTATTTTCCTGTCCTTTGTAGGAAGGAATGGTACGATGTGACACAGCTGTGGGAACGCCTGACTACATCTCTCCTGAAGTATTGAAGTCCCAGGGAGGGGATGGTTACTATGGGCGGGAATGTGACTGGTGGTCAGTTGGAGTCTTCTTGTATGAGATGCTAGTAGGTGAGTAGTAGGATCATCAAAATAGACTACACTACTTAAGTAGACTCCCCTGTTAAAATCTCCCTTGTTTTAAGGTAATTACTCTTCTGGTATAAGCTGTAGTTTACAGATCCTGGCATTTACAGAATATGTTTTAGAAAAATTCTGGCAGAGTTCTCGAACATTTGTCCTTGCCTCTTGTTCTCTTGGTTGCCTATGTTGTTGTATATGTAATTCAAATATTGCAAACCAAGTCTCCAATAGTTTTGATCTGCTTTTTAATGTTTGTGGTTCTACTTTTTCAGGCGATACACCTTTTTATGCAGATTCTTTGGTTGGAACATACAGTAAGATTATGAACCATAAGAACTCTCTTAGTTTTCCTGATGACAGTGACATTTCTAAAGAAGCAAAAAACCTTATTTGTGCCTTTTTAACTGATAGGTAAGATTTATACTTTACTCATAATGAAAATAAGCCTTCATTAAGAGTATTTCTTGTCATGTTGAAAGAAAATACATATTTGTTTTGTGTGCATTTTTAAACTGCTCAAGAGAAGTGAACTTATTATTACCTGGGCAGGAATGCAGAGTAGCAACTTGGCAATTGCCTTAGCTGTCCATGATGGTGGAAACAGAAGCAACAGACAAAAGTTAGACAAAAAGTTAGACTTATAGACAAAAATTAAAACCAAACTCTGTTCTGAAATGTAGCTGTTGTGCTCATATAGATATTTTCTTATGAAAACTTTTGAGTTATGTCTACGTTTTACCAGAGCTTGAGAGGTATTATTGTCTTTGTTGTTAGATTATGCCTTAAAGAGTCTTTGCTTCAGAGTAATTTACGGAATCTCACATGTTTAACCAAATTACTCTTTGACAGGGAAGTGAGGCTAGGACGAAATGGTGTAGAAGAAATTAAACGGCATCTTTTCTTCAAAAATGATCAGTGGGCTTGGGAAACACTCAGAGACAGTAAGTATAGTGCTGATCTCAGGAACGGTGGTCTGGCTTATGTATGTATCATGTTATTAAAAGGACTCTGGTGTATTTTGTTTAAAGGAGTTTATTTACTCAGTACCAAGTAAAAAAATTCTAGTGACTTGACTAATATAATAATTATTATAATATTTTGCGTTTTTTCACAGCTGTAGCACCAGTTGTGCCTGACTTAAGTAGTGACATTGACACTAGTAATTTTGATGATCTGGAAGAAGACAAAGGAGAGGAAGAAACATTTCCCATACCAAAAGCATTTGTGGGCAACCAGCTTCCTTTTGTAGGGTTTACATACTACAGCAACCGTCGGTATGTATGCAGAAAGCAAATTAATGGTGTATTCTTTTGTTGGCATTGATTCTGACTCTTACCAGCCAATATTTAGATATAAGTCTATTCAGCTTCTTATTAATCATTCAGAATACTAAAAATAACACTCTTTTAATACTTTAACAATGATAATCAGTGCTGCTAGGAATCATTACCTTAAAATATCACATTGTGTTGTTGAATGTCCTATTCTGCACTGAGAAGATTTTATAGTGATGCTGCAGAAGCTAAGCAAGAAAAATCCACTGTTGCCACTACTAGGCAGAGCTGCCTGCAGAGCACTGAGCTGTGTGTGTAGAGTCATGAATCAGGGTTTGAAAGTCCATTTGTTTTACTGCAAGTTATTGTCCCTGAACTGTATCTGAAGTTTCCATACTTTACATCAGTGTTTTAGTGTGTGGTAAATTAAACCTTGGCTTACTTGAAATATTTCCTACTTGCCTGCTTTCTGCTTCATAATTTTTCTCTTTTTTTTAAGTACACATCCACTGCACAGTGAGATTGTGATGCTTTATGGTTTTCACTATTGCTTAAAAGACTTCTAAATTACATCATTAAAACTCTATTAATTCATGCTTTCAATAGTCATTATTGTAGGCCCTAAGGATAGCTATATCTACATTCTAAACTCAATAACTTTTTATTACTTGGAAAGCTGCTTTTAATTGTGGTGTCAGTCAGGCTTAAAATGGGCTAAAACTTCTACTAGAAGTGTCAGATAGAGACTGTTAGTTTTAATAGTATTTCTGAGTAGGAAAATCTTAGAGGAAATAAATCTGGTTTTCGTCCTTGCATAGAAGAGGAAACACTTTTCCAAGCCTGTGGTGAAATTCTTTCCATCTCTGCAAAGAGTTGGATTTGTTGTTACTTTTTGCCATGGTAAGGCATAGAAGGA
>VZTN01028081.1:0-11019 GCA_013400515.1 Erpornis zantholeuca
CTTTTCACAGGATTGTTAAGAAAAATATAAATACAAGATCTAGGAGTTGATCTTGAGATACCAGAACGAGGCCACTTTCTGAGTAAATTCCTCACTGCCTTTTGTTTTGTTCTTTTGCTCATTTAATTAGTTTCATTCCCTTTTGTGCATTTCAACCTACTGTAAAATTACTGTACACTTATGATATTTTCTCCAGAATAAATTAATATTGCCAAAATCCAAGTGGGGATAAATTAAGTATGCCCTCGAACTGCTAATATCAGCTATTTCCTAATTTTTGAGGCACTGACTGCTGATATGGGTTTAATTGAATCCATTTGGATAATATGTATATTCTTGTACCTAGACACGCTTTTCTCAATTATCTTAATATGTGTTATACCAACTATGACTATGTCTACAGGGAAAATATATTACTAAAGTTGTTATTTAATAATTAATCAGATATTAATCACAGTTTTTTGTGTTTCCAGCCAGCTCAGGCATTAATATTTTTTCAATATTTACCAAGAAGTTACATTTTTACATAATTATTTTTTTTCCCAGTAGAAAAGTGTTGAAAATGTATACAGACACAAGGCCTTTATTTCACACCACTGTACTCAGTAATTCTCTCTTCTTCCTTTATTTTTGCATTGCACAAAATCTGTTGGTTTGGATGAGCATTTTCAAGAATATATACATATGTGTGTGTGTGTATATATGGCTTAGAACATACAACTTTCATCCTCAAAATCTATGTTTTCATTTCAGAGTACAATTCATATTTGCCATTTTAAATGACAGCTTCTGTTTTTAGGCCTCCAATTTGCCTGAAATCACTAGAACCCCACTACTTCCCAAGTGGTGTTTTTTCCCCTATTCTTCCTCTCTTCACCGTAAGTTTTAGAATTTCTTTGATTTCAGCAGCAGCAGCTTGTCCAGGTAGCTACAGTAAATGCTGGCTTGATTATCCTGGTGCTGTGCCTCACTGAAAATAGGCATATTTAGTGAAGTGGAACGGGAGATCAATAAAACACCTCTCTGTGTTGTTAGCAGAGTAGCTCATATTCTGTGCTTGTGTGCTGCACAAAAAGCAGCGCTGTAAGAGCTGGAAATAACCTTCCAATTGTCTCAAACAGACATTAATCACTCTTTTAATATTATCATTTGTACTTGATACAAGACCAGCCAGGAGCCAGCGCACAGCCAAGAACCAGAGAAAGATGGATGCACATTATAAATATTAGCTAACACATTTTTAGGCTATAAACTCACTTGGTATCCCTCTCTTCCTAAGGATTTATTCTCCAACTAATAACAGTATGCATCCTGTCCCATAATGGTTCTACTTTCAGACAGCTATTTTCTCACCCGTGGTATCTCTTCCCAAGCTTTTTCTTGTAGGACACCAAGCTGAATCTCATCCAGAATAATGCTATGTGCCCATAATGGCAACAGTATTTCAGAATATTTTTGAAAGTCCACTGATACAACTAATTAATTTCATTTTTTTCCCCTGAAAATTTCAGCAGCATACAAAGTTATGTGGTGAAATAGGGATCAAGGTGAAAACAGATATTGTGTCTGGAGCTGACCTTTTCGGTAAATAAATTACAAGGAAACGACCATCCTTCCAAGGCTCCTGGCATTACACTGCTGTTCTCGTACGCCCTCGTGTAGTCAGATTTTTTGCACAGTAGGAATGAGAAGGAACAAGAATACATAAGATTTTTTTTTATCATTTTCAACCTGAGTTTTCATTTTGCTTTGCCCCTTTCTGTTTACTTCTTTGTTTCTGCATTTGGAGTTCTCACTTTTTACCTTGTATCTGAACTCTCCAAAGGCCTTCTGTAGGACACCAGGAAAGTCAAGCCTAAATTCTATTTCTCTAAATGACAAAAACCTCTTGCTTATTTCTGTTCCTAAACCTTAGTACCATTGGAGAACAATTTTGTTTGTAAACAATAGAATCTTTTCTTCCTAAATGCATGGGATCAACCAAAACTACATTGCCTTGTTTACATTTTACTTTCATTGCTTCTCAGTATAACATAAAATAAATTTTCCTGAATCTTGTGATTAGAGAATTTAATACATCTGCATAGAAAAGGTATAAAGGAGTACATTCATTCACGAGTTTCATATGATCTTTTTCTGTCTCCCTTGATCCTCTGACACACAAGAAGGATACAAGTATGAACTCCAGAAACTGAGCAACAACAGTGCCTTTACATGTAACAAATGCTATCTAATGCTTTTCAGGTTCCTAAATGAGGAACTTGTTTTGGAGTTTCTCAGGAAGATGAAATACACATCTCTGTCACATCCAGACTTCAAGCAGACAGGAGATTTTCTCATTTGGACTTTTCTCATCACATTTGGAAGCATATGCTCTGCTGAAAACGAATGAGGTTTAAGATCCCAAGCCAGTTCTAGTTTGAAGGTCACTGCCCACATTTATCACCTCTAAAAGGCCTTCCCAGAATCCATAAAAGAAAGGCTTTTTTTCTGAGAAGAACGCAGTAAATTAAAACTTGGTATAAGTCAGCAGCTTCCCAGATGGCTTATCATAATATTTAAATCATTGCAGCAAGCCTCTCTTTTCCCTCAGAAGGCAAAACAGAGGAATGGAATAGGATAAAGAATCTAAGTATATGTTGAAAATTATTTTTTTTGTGTGAGATTTTACTAAGAAACAAACATTTAACTTGACTCATAACTGGGGAACTTGCTGAAGTGTGCTATTAATCATCTCCTCCTGGTAAGATTGCTTTCCTGAAGTACCGCCTCAGGATCACAAAGCCCTTAGACAAAACACTGGAAGTGCAAAAGAACTGCTCGTCCTTTAAATTAACTATAAATATCCAGCTCGAGAGCTAAATTTGAAAGCTCACTTATATCCTGTAAATATATGCATTTTGAGGTATAACAGAGGTGTCTTTTCAAACAAGACGTGTGTATATAAAGCAATAATTGCAGAGCATGGCACTCTAATATGCTTTGTGAAGTCAAAGCTATCAAGTTATAAAGAGACTGAAACTTCCCATTCTCTACCCCACGAGCCCAAAGGAATAAGATGCATTCAGTTTACTTTATTAAGAAAGGTTATTAAACCAATCAATCCAGGAACTAGGACTTCTGTGAATCAAAAATAAGCACTGCTTCTGCATGTTGCAAAACCCTATGTCCTTTAAATTAACTTTTAAATCACAGAAGTACCCTATCTTGAATCTGGTCTCCAGAGCACAGCTGTATGAAACACTCAAGGTAATTTTTAAGCAAAACTTGCACATAAGGGAAAACAAATGGTAACCAACTGTGTTTTGACACAAGCCACTTTCTCTGCGTCAGGTTTGCTCAGAAGAATCACGGCGGAGCACAAAGGATGCATCACCAACTCCCAGCACATTGACTGATTGGAAACTACATTTTCAAAGACTGGCCACTATATCCACTAAACTTTTCTTACTCCTACCCAGACTTCTTTAATTTCCTGAGTATTTTTTTTAGAAGAATGATATTCTTCAGAGAGAGCAGACTACAAAGGTATGTGAAAGGAGTAGGGCTACAATAAATCCCGAGGAGAAATTTTCTGTGTTAGAGCACTAAGCAGTAGGACATGAAAGATGGGCAGCTTCTCAGATGCTGCACGAAGCTGGAATTTTTTACACCAGACAAAACACTCACAAAAATGGATTAGATGAGAAATAATAAAGCCAGAGATAATACAGATGCAAGAACAGGATTATCATGCCTCTTTCACTCTGAATCACTGGCAAAGAATAACCTGTTTGTGGTGTTCTGGTTTTGACTTCTCTCGAGTCACTTCTCATTCATTAATTTAGAAATGTCACAACTGTCACCGAGAGCACCAGTGTGCCTCTCCATGTGACACAGAGACCCCTTGTCACCCAGACAGGCTGTGCTGAGGGTCTCATCATGCAGGTTTGCCTTCCCTGCAAGCTGGGCCTCTCTGAGCTGGAGCTCAGCGAGCTGTGCTTCTCTGGGTAGCCTTTTACAGCCAGGAGGATTAAACAGAGCTGCAGCAGTGCTCCTCCAGCCTGTGAGTCACCAAAAGAAATAATCTTCCCGAGGTGATGTATGGTTGGGATATACACTCCTCATGCTCCAGGCACTTTTGCAATGCGGTGCAATTATGCACTGTCCCACTCTCAAAGCTCATCTAAGCCTCGTGCTACTGCAGCAAAGCAGACTTGGGCCTCTTGATTACGTACCTATTTATGTTATGAAGGTACTTTACTACACAAAGTCATTTTTTTAAGAAAGAAATCCTATTTCTCTATGGAAAAAAAATCTGTTTAATATGTTTTAATCTAAATAAAATGGCCAGTTTGAGAAAAAATAAGTAATATGTCTAATAAAATCATGAAATGCAATTTTAAGCTACAGTGAGCTGAGTAAAATGTGGCATAGGAGCCTTCATTTTTTATTAGAGTTCATTAATCTTGTTAATGACTTATTGAATATCATTGTAAAAATTGATCCCAGTAGCTACACTGTTGTCTGCTTTAGCAATCTCTTCCAACAGCCATGTTGAACTGATGAGTATTTCTTCAGTCCATTCTGTGCAGCTTTGCAGGGAACACTACAGCAGATGTGCTTTATGGCTGGGCATGATTTAAAAGATTTCACATTGTTCTGAGTTGTGCAGGAACATCTATTTTTCCCTCTTTACATGTATAAGAGGAGTATATGTACACTCAGGGTAAGTTACCTATGAATGCAAGCCATCAGCCTTGTTTCCTCTAACTTGCTGTCCTGAAATTGTATTTTTAATGTCGAATATTTCAATAAATCTTACATATAACAAGAGAATTTCTGTCCCAAGCTTAAGAAGTATAAGCACACACCCTACTTGAGGAAGGGATTTCAGCAAGATAGACCCAATAAAATGGATTTTAAATGAAGAAGAAGCAGCTGACCTAGGACTACTGCCTGGTAATGCTTTTGTTGCCAACTTGTCATACACATATTTGTTTCTTTTGAATAAATTTACCAAATAGCAAAAGTGAACACACCCCTTCATTTCTATTTCATTCTTTAGATGACACTTTGACGTATTTAGGAGTAACCTGGATCCAGCTAAACACAAATGAAAGTTCACAGTACATATTAAAATGAATTACTTCAAGCCTTCTTTCTAAGTGACACAGCAGCAGTTGACAGTATCATTAAATACTACCAATATTATTATCAACTCACAATTTTAGGACAAACAAAAAGTAAAATTTTTCCCTAAAAAGGGACAGAATTTGTAATAAAGACAAAATCAAACTACTTCAGATAATGTATCACTACAGGAAATACATTATTAACTGTATCATAATGGATTTAATTCCAGTAATGACTAAATTAGTAGCACTGCTGCTTTATATTAAAAAAAAGAGATGTATTTGCTAAAACTTGAATCTATATTCTATGAAATGTGATTCTTTTATTAAGGAAGGCATTGGTCCTTTTAGCTTTGTCATACCAACTGTGAAGTAGCTTCTTATGCAAAGTCTTTGGATTGCTCTAAATTCTCCAAGCTGATTCCCATTCCCTCAGTGGGTCAAAGTCTTCTCTGAATTTGTGGAGTTTACCCTAACATATGTTGTGGAAAATGAATCAAGAAATCACCTCCATCTAATTTCTCTCACAAACACTTTTTTCATTCATACTCTCACTCATCATCTTCCGTGGGTACCCAAGATTTACATAACGATAGATGGCAATTAATAACTGAAACATCCAGTCACATTTAATAAGAAATTAAGTTCTATTTTATCTCAGAGTTTTCTACCTCGCTGCTGCAGTTTTTGGAGGACATTCTCCCATTGCTCTTTTTGCTTAGGGAAGTCAAGAATCCTGACAAAACACTGAAGTCAGTGACACAGCTGCTAAAGCAGTTCCCTGGGAAGTATGCCATGCCAATTGATTGGCAGACGATCCAACCAGCAGCAATAAATGTATGAATTCATTTAAGATATATAGGAATAAATCAAATGTTTGTCAGGGTACCCTAAGCAGATATGATGGAAACAAGCAGAAGCTGCACACCTGTTGCAATTGTTTGAGAGGGAGGGTTCACATTTCACTAAAATACTACATTTTATGTTCTTGAGATTAATCCTATTACTCTTTGGCTGGAATCCCAACGCTGCTCCCATTTAGTGGACAGCACATTAATTCGTATTTTTATACGCCTCATAAAGCACCTGCAGTCTCTTCTATGTATGTCACAAAGTCCTGTGTTGCCACAGCTCCCTGGACTGGAGATGGAAGGTGCTGTTTTGGAGTGAAAGCATTTTCCATTTCCAAAAGGTTCAGTCTGCAGCGTGTGGCAAACCTTGCTATCCTATGGGGTTCCCAGCAGGAATGATCCCAGTGCTGTAAGAGGGGTTCACTCATTTGGTTTATATTACTGCACTGTATAAACCCTTTGCACAAGTTATTGGTTTCATCTTTGGTATTTCAGGTGGTATGATCAGTCCTCTGAGAAAATGGGAATGGTTGCAGTGCTGCACCCTTCATTTGTCGCTTGCCCAAGGCAGGCTGTCACTAGGGCTTAGCCACACTGTCACTCAGAGAACCATGCACTTTGTTTCCCAGGTCTGTCTCTGCTGAACATGGAAAGCACAATGGATATTTACAGAATGAAGAATCTCTGAGAAGTTTAGCAATGTACTTACATGTATTTTCTTTTCTTTATAGTTAGCTTTGCTTCTGCTTGGATATGACCTCTTATCTCTTTGTGCTCTTCCCCTTTAAATTCTGCATTATCCTCCAAATTTGTACACAGTTCCACCTGTGTTTCTGCCATGTCCAGCAGATCTCATCACCTCACCCTGCAGTCCTCAAGTAACTGAAAGCTCCCCTTTAGCACCATGTTTGACTAATGCCACTAAGCATTTGTCATTTTCAAAAAACCAAAAAGCTCCTAAAATATTTTGCTACTATTGAAAAGCAAGTTTCTGGCATTTCACGTTTCTTACCATTTAAGGAAAACCACTGTACCTGCACTGAGTTAATGGGATCTACTCACATCTAACTTGATGACAGAGTGGGCACTTGTTTTTGTATTAATCTCCCAGTGCACTATTTTTGGGTGCAATTGTGTAGTATTGGGTGCAATTCCCCCAGGCACAGTGGAGATGAAGAGGATGCTGACAGTGCTAACTAAATTCTAGCCAGAAAGTGCAGGAAATGGACTGCATTTACACCAGTGCTACAGATCACCTTCCACTTAGTGCAGGAAGCTGTGACACGTCTGACTCCTCTGTGATAACCTTCACCTCAAAGGAGCAATTCAGCTCTGCATTACTGTCAAAGTGTGTAAAAAATGCTCATCTGTCCCAAGTGACTCTCTTGGATCTCTGCAGAAACCACTGCCAGAACAGGTGAGATATGGAACTGTCACGGCTCCGCTGGTGTCCCCCAGTCACCACAGAGAGAGAAATATTTTCATAGCTTTAACAACAGAACGAGGGAAAAAGGGGGGCAGGCGGAAGACACAAATGGAAGATCTAAAAGCCCACCTAGAAAAGACACCAATAGATTTCATATAATGGTAGTTGCAGCAAATTAGTTTATAACCAAAGGGAAAAGCAGCATAAACCCTTCACACACGCACAAGAAGACATTCAAAGCAATTGAATCATCAAAAGGTAAGGAACACTTGCTCAGAGCTCTGGTCGTGAGCCAAGAGCATGTTTGTTTGTATCAGTAACAAAACAGAAGTCATTAATTGTGGCTGCTCATGATGATAACTGAGTTCACTTCTGTCCATATGTCAGGAACAGAATTTGATTTTCTATGTCTGCCTGAGCTTTTTCTACTTCACTTATGCTACATTGGGCTGTGGGCACATAGTTGTCAAAACAGAAAAGATAACAGAGATGGAGAATAAATTGATTAGGGCAGACCTGCAAGAGATTGGCACAGGAAGAACCAGCTGGGAGAGGACTGGGATATTTCAGAAGGTGAGCTACAAGAAAGAATGCAAATTTAAATGAATGTTTACTTTCCACAGTGTTTTGTGTCTTCAGGCAATTACTAGCAACACTCAGCAACACTTCCAGAAGAAACAGACATTTAAGGAAGGAAAATACCAGCCAGTGCTCCTGTGGATTACAGACAGTTGCAGGCAATCTCAGTCTCTGTGTGACAAGGTACTAACTCATTATTTGCTGGGCTGGCAAGGAAATTCCAGTCTTTTTTTCCTGCACTCTGCATATTTTAGTCCAACAGGCCAGGGACTAGAGAGATTTTTATTCCCTCTCTTCTGAAATGGCAGGCATAGATGACTGTCCTCAACTGGATTAACTGCATTTCTTGTGTACTTCTTAGACAGAGGGAATGGACACTGGGCTGCCTTTGGCCAGTGCTCTGCCCCCACCTCCCCTGCCCAAGCAGGATCAGTCCTAGACCTGTTCTAGCAAGAACATTCAGTTTGGTTCATTTGTCAGGAACTTCAGAGCAACACACTAAGCTAAACTGCATACCAGTCTCCCAAAATCCTCAGTTTTCCATCTTCACTAAAGATTAATCTAGAATTAATTCAACACTTTTCACAGCCATATGCAAAGAAGCATATTTTTCTTAATAAATGTGATTTAATAAAGAAATGTAAAAAGTTATGTCTTTGAATTACAATTTAGGTAGGATTTTCAATTAAAAAATAGCTATAAAAATAAAGACAAGGTTTGCCCCACTGCATTACAGTCTCTCAAACCATTCTGATCCATAAACGTTTTAATCAAGATTCATCTTCCAGACTTTTTTCCCACTGGATGATTCCATCATTGATTTGATACAAGAAGCAATTTACATTAATAACCACAATATTACACCAATTATTTCTTTTATAATGAAAGCAGGAAAAAAATCAAAACCTTGCCAGAAACTGATATTAAAGGGTTTCTAAAGCCTCACATTTAAACAGCTGTAAAATAATTTAACCATACATATTTGGTAATGCAAATCTAATGGTTTCAGAGGAGTTCTCAGATTGTGTAAGGTAAGCCAGCATTCAGGAAGTCTAATCATAAAACATTCTTTCCCCCCCGGCATGACCAGGAATTGTGAGGATGCTCTTATAGCTGGTAGGGAAAAAATATAAAAAAAGAAAAGAACATAAGGCATCACTTTCTTCTGCTTAGTTTTTATGTCCTAGCACTGTACAGCTTCACGGACCACCTTCCTGGGCTCTATTAAAATCTAATTCCTGTGTGCAAGTAAACAAAGGAAAAGGACACTGAAAACAGGGATCCAGTGGTGAAAACTTGCAAGGTAAAGGGAACACCTAAAGCACAAGATGGAAAAAAAAAAGAATGAACTAATTAACAGTCTAAGGATTAATTTAGCGACAGAACATCTGCTTTCACATGTCCCTCTGAAGACATCCAGCGTGAGGGCTTGTTTTGGTTGGCTTTGAAGCTGTGTTTTATTATCTAAGAGGTTCTGCGTACAGATTTTGATAGGGATTATGGATATCTTTGTACCAGAGGGACCCCTGGGCCCCTTCTAACTACTCTTAGTTCCTTTATTTCCATGTGACTTGTATCCATACAGCATTCTCGATTCCTTGTTGAAAAACTCTCCACTGGGCACGCTTACAGTTTATATTCTATTTTAAGAACATTAAATGTTCCATCCCTCATCTGCTTTCTCCACAAAACAGGACATTTTAATTCTTCTTTCCTGTATATTCCACTACACAGCTAGCTAGTTATCTAAAAATGAGACAAAGCTCTTACCATTTCTTTAATTTCTCTACATCTGCTATTCCCCTAATTTAATAGCTTGTTTTCTAAGAGCATCTTTCAAATCATGTCCATACAGGACCAAACAAGATCCCAGGGTTCCAACAATAAAGCAACCCTCTGCAGCACTGTAAGAAATATCTTTTAATCTGCAAAGTTTCTGAGTCCCCTGCTTGCTCTCCTGATTATAAACACAATATACAAACTAGAAATACAAAACACAGACTATTTCAAAATCCAGAAGAATCATCCTGGTGGATCTCTCTGTGGACAAGGCTTACAGTTTTCTATGGAAGAATGCCCACGCAGAAATTTTTTACCACAGCAAATCTGATAAATTCACACTGACCATGGTAATTAAAACTTTCAGACTCAGTGATCAGCAAAAATAATTCATGCACACACAGAGCTGTCCTTGTCAATTAAGAATCAGGCAAATTGGTGCTTCTCAGCAATGGTGGCACTGACGTTTTTTAACTGCACCCATTATACGTGGAACAGATTTCTCAGGCCTTCGGCCCTGGCCTACCTGGACCTCTTTATAAATACAAAGTTATTTTCATTAATGAACTAATCCCACCACAATTAATAAGTAGCTTGTTTTCCTGCCTGCAGGTAACACAAACCTGCAGGTCATTAACTCCTCTCCCACTAGATAATGTCATTAACACGTGCAATAATGATGTTTTCTGTTACTCTGTGTTACTTCACTGAGCATCACAACTGAAAGATAAAGCACTGAATTGACAGCAAAGTCGTTTCAACTCACCTACCCCCAGCTAAACATTAATCAGTCTCTAACTTGGTCATCACATCAAAATAATTTCCCAGGAAAAAACTCTAAACTTGTTAACTGCTGAACAAATTGAAATGGGAAATGGCTTTTTGTATTTTTAAAGGAATAATTGATTCTGTGGCTCTGTGGCTGCTGGTCAATACAACAGTAATTGGAATCATCATGACTAATGCACAGATCATTTTACAGGCCTTTCTTATTTGCATGAACATCTCCTCAGCTCACCTCTGGTGAACCAGACCAGGATGTTTCCCCTACTCTTGGGGGAACTGGTTCTTAAGCTACATATGCAATTCTTATTAGGCAGAACAAATATCCTATGTATGCTTTAGTTTATTAAAAGCATAATTTAACTTGCTATTAAGGTACTGTTTTGGGTGTGTCTGTCTGATTACATGGGCCCTCATAGTGAAACAAAAAATCTTGTTCATCTTGTATGTATTATCAGTCTTGATCACCATTTTTATATCAAAAAAG
>VZTN01028093.1:1870-16056 GCA_013400515.1 Erpornis zantholeuca
TGAAATAGTACACACAGTCCTTGTTTACAGGAGTTATTGGACTTCACTGAAACATATGTTCAACTTTCCCTCTTTTTTAATATTTTTGTTTCTTCATCCCAGATTCTCTAAAAGAGGCCCTAGATATGTGAAGTGAGTTATGCATAGGGTATGTTGGAAGAGCCATATAGGGTGTATGGGAAGTCCTCCATCTGAGGCCTTTCATAGCAGGTTCTTCCACAGAAGAAGTGTGGTGGGCTGTGGGAAATAGAGGATGGTGAAAGGGAGCTGGCAGACATATATTCACATGGAATATATTAAGCACATTCCAGTCGCTCCTCTGGGTTTCCCCAATAGCTTCAACCTCTGCATTTAACTCACTTGGTTTTATGACCTCTTATTGCTCCTCCTTTTGTGCTTTTGATGTTCCTTCTCCTTCATCATGTCTCTGTCTGCCCACACAATTTGTTTCTTTAATGTGCTTCATCTTTCTACTAGCTGAAAGCAATGTGCTTTCCATCCACCATTCATATCCCCTTCTCCTTTCCCCTTGCTCTCTGCTGTTCCCTCTGCAGAATCTCAGCATATTTGTGAGGTAGTGGACAGCTCTGGAGTGCTTTAATATTAAATGCCTTACCACATGGGTGCCAGCTGATTCTTGACTTATCTTAGTGTGATTATAAGTATTATAAACTGTAATGGACTTCCCTTTGACATTCTGAGTTGAACTCAGATGTTCCCAGATTTCTTCCCTGCATTTCTGTCACTATTCTTTTCTCAGAGTACTGAATAAAGGGGTAGTCCTGCTCCACATTGGAACTGTGAGATGCATTTCAGAACACCATGCACAATTATGTTTGTCATTCCACAACATTTGGCATGCTGCTGCTGGTGGCCTACTTGTTGACAAGTAACAGATTTTATNACCTCTGCATATGCTTTTGCCAATTTTATGACAGAGCAACATTAAATTGAGTGGGTGGTGTAAGCTAGGAAGGATTATACGGGCCAGAGGGAACAGATCCCATTACTGTTTCGTTCCAGATATTTCTAATTTAAGGGTTTTCATAGGACAATAGTTTTGAAATAGTACNAATAGAGGATGGTGAAAGGGAGCTGGCAGACATATATTCACATGGAATATATTAAGCACATTCCAGTCGCTCCTCTGGGTTTCCCCAATAGCTTCAACCTCTGCATTTAACTCACTTGGTTTTATGACCTCTTATTGCTCCTCCTTTTGTGCTTTTGATGTTCCTTCTCCTTCATCATGTCTCTGTCTGCCCACACAATTTGTTTCTTTAATGTGCTTCATCTTTCTACTAGCTGAAAGCAATGTGCTTTCCATCCACCATTCATATCCCCTTCTCCTTTCCCCTTGCTCTCTGCTGTTCCCTCTGCAGAATCTCAGCATATTTGTGAGGTAGTGGACAGCTCTGGAGTGCTTTAATATTAAATGCCTTACCACATGGGTGCCAGCTGATTCTTGACTTATCTTAGTGTGATTATAAGTATTATAAACTGTAATGGACTTCCCTTTGACATTCTGAGTTGAACTCAGATGTTCCCAGATTTCTTCCCTGCATTTCTGTCACTATTCTTTTCTCAGAGTACTGAATAAAGGGGTAGTCCTGCTCCACATTGGAACTGTGAGATGCATTTCAGAACACCATGCACAATTATGTTTGTCATTCCACAACATTTGGCATGCTGCTGCTGGTGGCCTACTTGTTGACAAGTAACAGATTTTATGACAGGCCACACAATATACCATAAAATACTGAGTATCAACACTGGGCAATCAATCAAACTCGCTTAATAATACAAAGAGAATATTATTTGAGGAATACTAAATGTTCTTAGGAGCTTACACAGAGATAAAAGTGGTTTTGCAAACTCCACAACACCAATGAGGACTACTGTTTTAATAGAGAGGGGTAAAAAGACTTCTTTTTTAATATCTTGTCAAGGTAGTTAGGGGAAACCCTAAATAAGGGGAGGAAGGATAAAAGTGGCTGGTCTAGCAATGAACACATCGAGCAGCCAAACTCAGAAGAAAACTTACACTTTGATTTATGCTTTGTAGCCACTGCTGTGTGTTTGCTAAAAAAGACAGTTTGGAGTATATTCACTGTAGAAACAGTGTGGAAACTAAGCACATCTTTTGTTAAACCATTATTAAAGCAGGATAGAAATTAGTTGCAGTCTCTTAACTAAGCTTCCATACAACTAATGTAGCCTGCCTAGATACCATTTTTCAGGCAGTGAGCTGACTTGAGAGCCAGAAAGACATTTATTTTGATCTAAACTTTATTTTCAAAGATTTTTTGTATTTTATAATAATTATGTGCTAAGAACACCTTCTTACACTATGAAAGTTCACATGGCTGTTCTGAATAGAACATTTTACAAACTTGGCCATGGTGCTATACTTGGAGTTGTATCTAAATTATGCAATGGGTCCTCTACTGCCACTTTTAGGGTGGTGTCTGTTCTCACACTTGTTTTAAAGTAAGCTTTTATTCACAGTCCAGTCAGTAATCTTTTTTAAGATAGTATATAATTTTTGCCTTTGCAGGCAATAAGTATTCAAGAGAAATTTTTAACCTGAAAGTTCAGAAAAAAAACCCACAACACATCAAATCACAAGAAATTATGGAAGGCATGTGAATATAAGTCTGTGGATAAGGAAGCTTAATGATTAATTTTGTAGTAGTCTCTGTGGAGGGAAGAGAGGTGTTAAGTGTGGAAGATCACCATTACAAAATGATGTCTGTCATTTAGTCTGAACTACCAATGTCCACAATGATTTCATGCTGGATCATGCTCTGACTCACTTTTAAATGGGGAGAAATGTGCCAACTGATGGGGTACTAGCCCAAGCTGTGGCCTAAGCAGCAGAATGGAAATAACCAACACTTGATTTTCATCATTCACTACCTTGCCTTATTTTCCAAAGCTTATTAAACAAGATTTACAGCTCTGAAGAAACAAGTTGGTCTGGCAGTTGCATTCTTCAGTTTTGATGAAAGCAACAGTCTTTTTCAGGGAAAACTAGAGGAAAAAAGACAATTGCTTATGGCAGCTGGAAAAGAAGGAAAGAATGTCAAAGGTGAATGACTGAGGGAGAGAGAGAAGAAAATGGCTGAAAACAGGCAGGAAGCAATATCAGAGGTTTTTGTTTATTCCAAAACCCATTTTGGAGAAAAATAAACTGTTTTCTATTTTTTCTCTAGCAATCCAAAAGCCATATGACCACTTTGTAGGAATTAGAAACTTGAAGAGCCTATGACAGTTGCTGTTGTTTAGCCAGGGATATGTGACAGTTCCCAGAAGGATGATGTGCATATTGGGTCCAACTGTGCAAGTTGCTGCCCACTAATATTGCTGTTCATATTATTCTGACTAGGGATGAAGAGGCCCAAATTCTCATTACAAAGTAATCTTTTATATGCCCCATTGTGCTGTCTGCACAAGGTCCCAGTGGTCTACTAGAGCCTTTATTATGATGCTGTGGAGTCCCTTTCATTATGATCATTAAATTCCTACAGGCACAAAGGTGTTAGAGACAGGTGGTAAACCCAAATGGAGCCCTGCTCTAGGTGGATGCAGCTGATAGTTTAGACAAATATAAAGCCTAGTGGTAATGGAAACTGTTGGTTCAAGTGAGTAAATATGAGGCTAAATTGTGATGCAACTACTAAAAGACATAGACCTGTAGCTAAAAAGACCTGTTAATGACTCTATTTAGACTCAGTCGTGGACTTTGGACACAAAAAATTTCCTAGATTTTTTTCTTCATTGTTCTCTTTAATATTATTCAAATAGAAGTTTTGCAGTATTGGTACCTTATGTTGGTATCTGTCTAGCTTGAAACTTATGGTTCAAACCATACCCTGATAAATAATTTCTGGTGATAATTTCTTCCTGGCAGTGTTTTAATTTAAGAAAGAGGAGATTGTACCAGAAGAAATCTGAATTTGTCAACATCTTTTTTCCAAATTTGGTGGAAATAATGAAGCACCAGTTATACATTTTCAGTTCTGTGCTTTGCTACAATGGATTAGAGTTCTCAGTGAGAAGACCTTTTTCAAATTTCAATGTTTGTAAAAACACTGTGTGATAAATTATTTGAAAACTCAGCTCCTTAACTTAAAATATCACTTTCTTAATATTGAAGTTGAGCAAAATGACATATCCTCATGGCATTTTTGCTACGATTTTCAATTAAGTTAATGTAATATGTCCTAAGGGAGAAAACAAGGTCTGACTCATTTATGTGCACTTTCATGCTAGCCAAAATGTTGGGGTGTTGCAAATTTTTCAAAGACTATTATTTATTTGATATTTTTAGAGTAATTTTTATGCCAGTATGAACCTACCTTAATAAATCTTTGTCAGCTCACATGGAAAAAAAGTCTCTATTAAGAATTACATTCACTCAATATTATTCACACGTTCTAGCTTTGAAAAACAGAACTCTTAGGGATTTTTTAAACAAAGTTCCAAAAGTATTTATTGGGATGCTGGCACTGTGAGGGAAGTGTGTGCTTGCTCTGACCTTGATGACACATACATTTTAGAAAGCCTGAAATCTGACTATTAAAATATTGCAACTTGACCATCTGGCTTTTAGTGTTTGCCCTAGGTTCTCATCTCCTTTATGAATCAGCACTGGATGCCCGTTATGGTGGTATAATGGTGTTTACCTTTTCCTTATCTGCTGTGAAAAGTGGAGCTGGATTTGTCCTTGCCATTTCCCTGGTCAGTCATCTGTTAAAAGAGAAAACAGACGTCACCCATGAGAAGGAACATAATAAAAACCTGTAACAAGGACAAATTTGGAGGCTGGTGGTGCTGAAAGATAATTCTTTTAACCACACATTTGCATTTACATTGAAGCTTTGTAAAATGGAGCAGCTAATGCAGGTTTCTTCCTATTACTCAATCTCAAACTGTAGGATTGCTTTGATTCTTAAAAGGTCAAATTTTAGAACTTTTACTTCAGTAGCCAATTAAGGCATTTACTTGTAAATATCCAGAAAACAATCTCTCAAAGAGTAAATGCTATCATTTTATAAATAATTTCTTAAACAAGTAAGTGTTATTTTAAGAACAGTAATCAAATCAGCACTACTGTAACCTCAGTAATCAAGGTTTCTTCTTTTTAGTCTGATTCTTGAAGGTTTGCATTGACTTCTGTAAATGGCACAAATGAAACCAATACGTGCCTGGCAACAAAAAATACAACTGTGCCTAAGTCACAGTAGGAGATGTAAATTTTTTGTTTGCAAATCATGTAATAAAAGCCATCTTCCTAGCTTTCTCAAAGTCATTGTCTCTTGAGGGTACTGGAGATACATTAATAAAGATTAGCAAGTATATATCAGAAAAGAGACTGTCAGAGCTAAATTCAATTTTCAGAAAGATCACCCATGAGAAACAAGTTGGCAATTGATTGGTGTTTAATGTCAGTATTTCCACACTGGTTTTTTTTCTGTTTCCTTTATTGCAAGCCTGCAGTAAAGATTGTTTTATTTAGTAGGCATAGGATTTACTACTTCTGGTAAACAGGTTCAGCAACCCAATATTAAAATGATCCAAGGACATTGTTATTAGTAATTTCAAATATTTGTTCTTTTCATAATAAATAACATAAACAGAAGCTTTCAGTACGTTTTTTTGAATGCAGACAGGAGAGTGATGTGTACCTAACCAGTTCTTTAGTAGGCCTCTGACATGAAGTTTGAGTCCTTTTCTCAAGGAAAACATGAGTGTAATGCTCTTTCCACCAAAGACAGCTCTCATGCTACTAGATGATTGTTTGGTTTTTTTCTGTGTCCTAACAAGCTGGAGTTTTTTCCCAGAATATAGTAATTTTGTTGGTAAGGACTGATTTGGTGTCTGAGGAGTTAGGATATTCTTCTAGGATGCCTTAGTTATCAAGAATCACAGAGTATTCTGAGTTGGAAGGGACCCACAAGAATCATGGAGTCCAACTCCCAGCCCTGCACAGGACACCCCGAGGGTCACACCCTGTGCCTGAGAGCATCATCCAAACCCTTCTGGAACTCTGGCAGGCTGGTGCTGTGACCATTCCTTGGGGAACCTGTTCCAGTGCCCAGCCACCCTCTGGATGAAGAACCCTTTTTTGACTATCCAACCTAAACCTCCCCTGGTACAACTTCAGGCCGTTCCTTTAGGCCCTGTCACTGGTCACCACAGAGAAGAGATCAGTGCCTGCCCTTCCTTCTTCATGAGAAAGTTATATGTTCTTGCTTCAAATTAAATCAGTGGTTTGAATCTGTCTTAGTGCAAATTTTAGGGTTTTGACCTTAGATTTGGCTGGAAAATTCTCCTGGCCAGGGTTTAACTTCCTGGTGAAAGCTCAGTGTGTTTCCATGAGAAATTCTTGTTTAAGTGTGTGGACATTGTGAATTAGAAAACCAAAACTTATGTAAGGAGAGGAGAAAGGAGAGGAGGAAAGAAGAAGTCTTGACTGGTTCTATGAAATGTTTATCTTTCTGTGTGATTCTTTAGGGCATTTGGCCTTGTGAGGCATGCTGAGTTCTTCACCATGGCAACTCACTAGTCCTCTTAGGAGATTGCACCCCAACCTTGTGTGCTGCTTCCAGGTAGGGTGAGTCACAGAACATAACTTGGCCTGACTACACACATAGGAGTGGAGAAAAGAACTTTTAAATTTGTAGATCTCTAGTTTTGTTTAAAAATCTGAACCCTTCTGGTATGATTAAATTATTCCCATAAAACACTAGTGATGATAGTGGGGAAGAAGGTAGCAGTTTAGGTTTTCAGGGCAACCTGGATTTATACCTTGAAATAGCTACCAACACTTGGCAGTAACATTTGACATTTTAGTTAAATTGCTACTGTCTTCTCATTTTAGTGCCAAAAATTCTACAGTGCTTTCCCAAATGGAGATGGGGAGATTTTCAGACTATATTCTTGAGGCTTTTTTTCTCATTTAAGGTTGTAGGACAGGATCTTTTCACTTGAGGCCTCTTGATTAAAAGCAATTGGACTTCGGCCATTTTGCTTTTCCTCTTCCTAGGACTGCTGATGTTTTGCACACTGGCATGGGTTTTTGCTTGAGGTTTGCACAGTAGGTTGTTTTTTTGCCTGATGCCTGTACACCAGGGTGGCCAAACTTTTTTGACATGTTGGCTGTGCAGTGATTTACAGATTAAGGCTCTGGCCAGCAGCGGTGCCAGCAAGGCTGCTGTTCTCTCTCGCTGACACCTCACGCTACTTTCAGCCACAAACTCTCTGCTTACCCTTTTGGACTTGTTATACTCTTGATCCCACATTTCCCTGTGGTGCAAAACACTCCATTTGGCACAAAGCATTTGTGCTCTGTGCTGGGCTCCACTCCTATCTCTGCCTCAAGTAGCCCATGAAACTGAGAGCAAACAGAAGCAGCTGGCTGTGGCCTACCTGTCTTGGAAAGGGGACACAGAAGGGACAACATCTGCTGTAGCATGAAGTACAAACCTGGGCCACATGTTGAGGATGGTTCTAAAAATATTTGCCTTGCAGCATTGTTCTTTGCAAGTCTCTACAGAGACCATTCTTGAAATATGCAAGACACTAAAGAGGTTGGCATAGGCTTTCTTAGACAGATGTGTGCTTATGGATCCCTGTCAGAGCCGAGTTCTGAGTCCTAAGTAACTGTGCCATTTAAAATGCAATATGGTTAAGTTCAAGGTCGTTCAGCAATGCTTCCATGAAGCTTCATCAGAACTGGCAGTTGCATCTAAAGGAAGAGAATCCATAGTCATAATTGAGAGTTCCCTGAAATCACCCTCACAGTGTGCAGCAGCAGCCAAAAAAAGCCAGTAGATTGCTGACATTATCAGGAAAGGTACTGAGAACAGGACACAGCCTAACTCTGTAAAAACCCTGATGTGCCCATGGGCTGAGTAGTGTGTGTGCTTCTGACTTCTGTGTTTCAAAAGGAGATAGTGGAGGTGAAGAAGGTTCAGAGGAGGGCAACTTGAAAGACAACGAAGATGAAACATCTGCCTTATGAAGAGCAACTGAAATATTCATTTGAAACAAAAATAGCTGGAAAGATTTAAGATCAAAGTTTGCAAAAACATGAAGGTGGTAGGTAAAATGAATGCAAAATGTTAATAAGCTCCTAACGTGGTGCATTTACATTGGGAAATCAGCTGTTGAAATCAACAGGAGATCCATTTAAAATGGATAATTCCTTTTTACAGTGCAGATAGCTAATTTTTGTGTGGACTTTGACAGAAGACTGTAGATGGTATAAATGGGTTCAAAAGGGTTTAAAAGAATTAATGAACATCTGGTCCATAAACAGACACTAAACAAAATAGACAGAGAGGTACTCTTTAATCTGGAAATTTTGATTGTTGGACAACAGGGGAATGACTCTGGATAAAGACCAGGTTTGTGTATTCTCCCTAGTCAGCATCTCCTCTTTGCTGTTCTTCAGGATCCCAGTCTAAGATGGACAATAGATCTGACCCAGTACAACACTCACCATATTCTTTTATTTTTAAATGTAAATGGTAGTAGCCAGTGATGGGAAACTTGCAGCAATGCATTACAAGCTGTAGGTACTAACTGTGGTTAAATTGCTTATTTCCCTACTGATTTAACGAAGAAGCTAAATTGCTAACCAGAATGCCCCTTATATATCAAATAGCTGTCAATTATTGATATAATGTTTATATTTGCTATCTAACACTGGGGATTTGCAGCCACTAAGTCACTCCCATTGCATCCATCTGCCACTTTTAACTCCTGTTTTTATTATTAATTGCTAGATTACTCTTAAGTACAGGGAAAAATGCTCACAGAATAACAGAATAGGTTTGGCTGTTCTAGTAATTCCTAAGTTGGAAGGGAAAAAAAGTTTGCTTATTTGAACTCCTAACCTTTTGCTCTATAATTCTTGCATCAGAGTGTTTCATGAGTGTTCTGCCCTCAGACATGTCAGAAATATCACTGAGATAGTCTCTCTTGCAGATATTTGATACTTCCACTTCCAACTGAGATCAGAAAGTGTGGAGAAGTGTGATTTTTTGCTTGTTGGTTTCAGCTAACCAAACTCTTTGAAAGTTTGGAAATAAAACCTGGTTTTCATTCAGCTTTGTGGTGAAAGAATAATTGGCATTACACATATTTTAAAGTCCCAGTCCAGGTAATGCTAGGGTTTTAGCATTCTTCTTTTATCTAAACTAGCTTGTTAGTCTCCAGTAATGGAGAGCTGCAATAGCCTTACATGGTACACTAAACAGCAGCAAAACACATCTGATGGCTTCTATATTTGTAAATGGTTTGTGGAATTTCTGTAAGGGGGCAATTTGAAAGCATTCCATAGACAATTTATGAACTAAATATCTCAGTCAGAGTTTGGGGATGATACAGTATGGACATTAAGATATTCAATCATTATTGCCTGATATCTTCTGGATGTTGTTCTAAAAAGTATGTCCTGTGGTGTGAATGTGTTTTCAAAAAGAATGTACTGTGGATTTAATGTATTAGTTAATTAATTAATTAATTAATTAAATGAACACTGCCACTGGTCATCCTGCACATTTCTTAGGGCACTGCTTGCCTAACAGTTCTGCAGCTGTTCTCTGACAATGATGTGCAAATGCCTGACGACTTCATTGCTAGAAAGCGTATTTTTTTTAAAGTTGAGCTTCATCATCCTTTCTTCTAATTTATTGAGGTGTTTACTCATGAGAGGCAAAAGGGACAAGACGAAGAGTAGGCAGTGAAGAGCCATTTCAGTCTAGTTGCTGGCACTGCAAATTTTATAAATTACTACAAGATCTCTCCACTGTACACAAGAAATAAGTTTCTAATTTAATACACTTCTGTATCTAAATTTTCAGTTTGAGGTTCCTTCTAGAGAAGTAGTTCCCAACAAGAAGCGAGTCAGCTTTGTTACTGTACTAATTTTAAAAAAGAGTTGAGGCTTTTGTGGGAAGAAATAATTTGAAAGTATTCAAAGAATAGTAGTTATTTAGTAGCATTAAAATGGTGAAAAGCTGTATGATTCTTTTATTTCCTGCTGAAATAAACTTTTTCCCTTTTCCGCCTCAATTGTAGGAAATTGTGATTTCCTTCTTTTGATGGAGCATCCCATTCAAATGCAGGATAATCCTTGATTGCAACCTTATTATTCTTTGGCACAGAATGTGGAGGGTTTTTTTTGTTTGTTTGGTTTTTTTTTTTTTTTCATAGGACAAACCAGTGTTTAAAATATTTTAATTTGATTTGTATTCAGATCATTTTCAAAGAAAGTTGGTGAGTTTTATCTCTCATCTGGACTGTCTACCACAGGTTTTCTCCCCTTTTCCCAGTATCCCAGCAGAGTGCTGATCTTCCTGGAGGTTATCCAGCACATGCCTGAAAAAGATTAAGGTAGTCTGAAGGGCAGGGAGATATTTCATCAGAATTTATTACTGTTCAAAGCCACCCTAAGGGTCTCCATTGAAGTCTTTAGTGTTAAAACCCATGAAAATTGCTGATACCATGGCGAGTTAAAAATGCTGTAGATGTTTTTCACACAGAATTCCAAGAGAGAGCACAAAGAACCAGCAGCTGAAAACTTGGCTAACTCACCTTTAGTCTTTTGCCATGTTGAAGCCAGGTCATAATTAGTGTTGTGCAACACAGAGATTAACTTTGGGTCTATGTACCTTCTGCTGTAGTCAGTGAGTGGGCTGGCTTAGTTTTTCTCCATGTCTCAATACCAAAGAGCTCAAGAAAATATCTCAATTATAGAATTCTGAGCAATGAAAGCTTAAAAAAAAAAAAAAGACCAAAGAATTAGAAAGCAAAGGGATGTGGTTCCTTAGCAAACATGCTGCACATAACTGTTACATCAATCTCATCACTATATATCTTTACTTTGCCTTTAGGAGTGTGGTCCATCTTCTTATGTTGTGTCCCGAGCTTGGTAACCAGATGTAAAAGGCATTGAAGCTTTGTTAAACCATATAGTAAAAAACTCTGGAAAGGCACAGTTGTGCTGAATTCTTTTTCATATGAGCACCTTAATTCCTCTCAGTTCCAAAGGGAGGAGATGAAGGTAACTGTGTGAAATACACTTAGGAAGTTGCAGATAAGGTATGAGAGATTCTATGGTTTTAAAGAAATAGGCCATTTCTCTTTTTGCCATTGTTTTAAAAAGATTCTGTAATGCCAAATTGCAGGTTCCTGTGTGAGAGTGGAGTTGTCCAGTTAAAAGGGAATATACTGATAATTCCTACAGTTAAGAAATAAGTACACACACACACACACAAACACACATGCACACTCTTAATGCAGGTTTGTGGATGTTTTTTAGCTAGCAAGCTAATATTGATTCAATAGCTTTAATAGGAAAGAAACAAGATTCAGAGCAGCAGGGGTTACCACTGCCATGCCATGTATCACAGTAAGTGTCATTCATCTCTGCATCTCTACATCTATTTGTCTCTACATCGGTGTTTTGTTTTTCCTGGTTTGTTCAAGCAATGCTGAAATCAGTGGGACTTTCCACCCTCACTAAGAGTGCATCTTTTTACACTTCAGGGTCCATTCTGTTGCTGCTGTGCAAAATAGCAGTAAGAATCTGGATTCAGGAATATGAGCAAGATGCCACCCCTGACTGTCACTGGGGAAAGGTAGCATATTATACCAGAGAGTCATCAGCAATCATTTAGAAGGCTGACTGCTGATTCTAATTCAGAGGATTTTGTCACCCCCTATGCTGAATCTCCCCCAGTCTGCCCTGCCATTTCCATGTGTCGGCTCAGAACCAAGGAGAATGCTGGCATGAAGTTATTTGATTCAAACCAGTGAGACAGCATAAACCTTCAATATGCATTTTGTCTTTTTGATAGTGTGTTAATGATCTTCTAATCCATTTTTGGGGGATTTTCACTGGTCTTTAATTGGGGAGAAAGGATTTTCCATATAAATTATGAGAGTAATTTATAGTGATTAAGTACCCAATCTTAGGCTGTTTCCTAATTTTTCATCTTTTAGGAACAGAGAATTGGATCTTTTGCAATCCTGTCTGCTGTTGGCAGATTCAAAAATATGAACTCATTGAAACCAATTTTAGGAACAGGTGCAGAAATCTGCCACTTTCAAGCCACTTTCAATTATCTTCTAATTAAGAATGTAGAAACGAAGGAACTCAAGTTGTAAGCTGTAACAAAGCAATAAATCCCAAATATTTATATTACTTTTTAAAAGAGATTGGGTTCCACCTACCTTGCCATCCTATCCAGAAAAAACCAAGTAATGCTAATATCAATTTAAATAAGTGAAGAGGTCTCTTTCAAATGTAAAAGGAACTACACTGTGTTGTACACGGAATATGATAGTGAATACTGTAATAATCCACATTAAATTTGAGCCAAACAATCTGTAAATATAGATGTATGTGGTGACACTGATGCCCAAACACATGCATAGTTATGTTTTCTCAGTAGTTGTGTGAATAAGATAATACAAAGATAATACAAATTTTCTCAAGAGAGAGATCCTCTTACTTTCATTATATTTGGCTTTTAGAGAATAAACCATTACAACAAGCCATTGATCTGAAGCTGAATTAATAGTTCTGTGCAATATCCTGCTTGGCATCAGTTGTTTGTTGAAGAAATAGAAATTTATTTACAGATGGCCTGACTTTTTCTTTGTATTTATTCTCCTGTGTCTACTTGATATAAACACTTTGCAGAAGTAATGCCTACACATTACAGTTTGGTTGAACCATAAGATGAAATCTTTTTTTACTTTAAGGAATCCTCAGCATTCCCCTGAAGATTATGTTCCTTTAATATGGAGAAGAGAACATTTTTCTATTAATGTTTACTATTTTTCTGCTGGAAATACTTCTTTGGAATTTACTGCTCAAGAAAGTCAAATAAAGTGACATGCAAGCTAATGGAATTCCTAAATTGGATTCTTCTATCTGATTGAAGTTTTGTCTTTATGACTCATGTTCTTTACATTAATATGCTCTTGTCAAGGCTAAAATAATTTGTGATTACGTACATATTTTTATAAACCTATTTTATAAATGTACCCAGAGATTTAAGGCAGAATCTTTTTTGAAAGTTCTTAAAGAGCCCATGGGGCATTTTCCAAATATAGCTTCAACTTCTATGTGTCTTGGTTATTTGCATCAAAAAGGTGATGGAATGAAGTGAACAAACTTTGAGACTATAAAATGTACAAACTGAGGAAATCATAATTTCACTGCAACAAAATTCCCATCATTTTAGTGGAGCCAGGATTTCATTCTCTTGTGCTTCCTGGAGGAGTTGGGCAAACCATTTCTTTTAGGACATTGAGAGAATAAGCTCCTCTAAATTCAGAGTCTTAAAAGCATAGGGTTTCAAAGTTTTACTCTGGATCCTGCTTTTTCATGAGTTCAGGGGCATCTCTGAAGTTCTAATTTAAGGCCATGTCTGCTTATAATTTAACCGTATATAGTAATAACTCTAATATCTTAAAGGACACTTTAAGGGCTGAGGAAAGAGGACAAAGTAATAATTGCTGGCTTGTCTTTCATGGTAGTTAATGACAATGAAAGAGTTTCATCACTGATCAAAACAGTGATGTATATTATGCTGAATCACTTAAAATGAGGTTTGTTTCATGGTTTTAGGGGTGGTTTTATTGAAACATGCATCAAAATTTAACATCAATGTCCATGTATGCAGAATCATGCAATAGTTTCAGTCTGAATGTTGTCTGGTCCAGTTCCCTGCTCTAAGCAGGGCCACCTTCCATGTCATAACAGCTTGCTCCAGTAAAACCTTGAGTACTTCCATGGATGGACATTTCTCTGCCTCTCTAAGCAGCTTGTTCCCTGCATAGCTGTCTTCTTTTAAATGTTTTTTTGACTTGTATGTGATTAGGATTTCATGATATTTTCTTTTGCTCTATATTTCTGCAAAAACCCTGACTGGCTTTTAGATAGCTGAACAATAGAAACCCTAATATTTGATTCAACTCTTGTGTCATGTGCTCCAGACCAGTTTAGTGGTCCTCCTCCGGATTCACTCCAGTTTGTCAGTCTCTCTTTTACTGGGGGCCATGGACATAGTGAAGCCTTTATAAACTGTTCAATAAAAGAAAATGCCTTCTGCATTAATAGCCTTTAAAAGAGGACTTTTCATATTTAAATCATGATAGAA
>VZTN01028139.1:10931-21399 GCA_013400515.1 Erpornis zantholeuca
GAGCGGCTCCAGCCCGGGGCTCGGGGAGCAGCGCTCACGGCTGCGACAGAGCTGCCACCGGGCCGGAGGCCGCGGGCCCGTCGCGTGTGCCCCCTGCCCCACGGCGGAAGGAAGAGGCGGAGGCCGCGCAGAACCCTACATGCCTTTATTACAGACTATCAAGCATAAGTGAAATCCGTCATCCAGTCACTAACTACACATCTACAGCACAGAGATCTGTCCAGAGGAGAATAAACAGTCATTAAATTATGAGATATGATTAAATCATCGACCAATAGAAAATTTATATAATAAAGCCAGAAAAAAGGTGTAAAATATAGTTTACAATGATTATTCACATTCAAGGCTGTACATCAATACATACAACACCATGGCCCCGAACATGAATTCAATCCAAATAATTCATATATTAGAATTTAAATAACACAGACTGAACTAGAGGCCAACAAGAGCCAGCAAATAACCTCATAAGAATAAAAATACAAAAGTGTGTATCTTATATCATTGCATTATTTGCTTCTGTTTTCACAAGTTCTTGGAGGAGGGGAGATTGTTTTGTGGTTTGTTGAGAGGGAGCAGGGGTTTTGGTTGTTTGGGGTGGGTTTTTTCTTTTTTTTTCCTTTTTCTTTTTTCTGTACATCACAGTTACAGCTACAAACCAGGCAGAGCATATTACACGTGTAACTGACTGCTCCCAACCTGAAAACAGCATACAACTATCAAAACTGATTATTGTTCCTGGTTCCTATTTTCCTCTTTTGTCAGATACAGTAATTTTAAGTGGTGCTACCATTTTGAACATTCGCCACATCAAATCAGTTTGTCAAATGGCAACCATCTACATTCATGGCCCGGCTGACAGACAGACTTCTCTCTTGACCAGGGACAGGACTCAAGGAAATGGCATGAAGCTGAGTCACAGGAGGTTTAGGTTACATGCCAGGAAAAGGTTTTTCACCCAGAGGGTGGCTGAGCACTGGAGGTACAGGCTCCCCAGGAAGTGGTCACACTACCAAGCCTGCCTGAGTTCAAGAAGGTGTCTGGCACACGGTGGGATTGCTGGGGAGTCCTGCGCGGGGCCAGGAGTTGGACTTCAAGACCCCGATGGGTCCTTTCCAACTCAGTTATTCTATTGATTCTAAAACCAGGCTATTAGGTGCTTAACAACCTCTCCAACTGTTTGCTGCGTAACAGTAATTTCTTCTGCGAAAGAGGAAACATTCTGAAATTACCAGTCGTAAATGAAAACATGCCATTTTGGGTCACAGACACCTTGTCTGTAAGCTCACTGACAATCTGCATCATGAGGCTTGGCAGAAGCATTTCCATTTGATTAATAAAATATTTCCATGAAGTACTATAGGCATTCAGCAAAATTTCAGATATAAATACCACACCTATTTGTGCAATTTACTAGTAGAAAGAATGATCAGAATCCAGAGGCCACATCTTTAGGCAGCTATTAATATACAAGTTCTCTCCTCAGCAAGGTGTTGAAATCAAATGTTTTGTCCACAAGCCAAATGAAGTCATTGTCTTTACTAAATAATTCAAAAGAGAATGTACATGTGGGAAATTCTCAAAATTATTCAAAGTTCCCAGCCCAAAATATATCAAGCACATTAAATAAAGCATCTTGAACTATGAAAACTGATTAGAATCATCACATATTTGTTTCAATCCACAATTCTTTCCAGACATATAATATTAACATTATTAACATGACAATTAAATCATGTCAGATGAAGAAAATGAGAGCACAGTACTGACTGATAGTTTGATCTTTTCAGCATCTAAGTGCTTAGCAAATGTAATCATAATACGCAATATCAGTTTGCTCACAATGCATCAACATCACATCTGAAGTAACTCTTCCTTAACACAAAATCATTACAAAACTTGACTGTAAGGCGAATGGTAACAAACTAATTTCTCAGTTAATCAAAGTAGTCTTGTGACTGGGCAGTAGTACTTCATCCTTTCTTAAGCTCCACACCACAGAAAAAGATGGAATAAATACCTTTCTGAAGTTCAAATACCAAGCAAAACAAAATGACAACATTATTGACCAGATTCTTCCTAAATGACTGGCAATTGTTGAAACTGCAAGAGGTGGAATGCATCAACAGATTGGGTGTTCAGTAGGTCTGCAGTGAGGAGGAATCTTAAGAAGAGTCTTCAAGTACCTAACAATTTTTTTTATGCTTTGAAAACTTGGATTAAAAGCAGAAAAATCACCTGGCTTACGTGCAGCTCTGAAGAACCTCCCTTACACACTGCATTCCATGAACTCCCATGAACCACAGGACTGATCTTCAGGACAAAGATATGAATCTACCCCACATCAGGTATAAGCATTTAAAATGGGTACCAGCCCTTCATAGTATGCAGCACCTGTCAACATACATTTAAGTGGACAAACTGGTAAAATATACCTGAATCCACGATTGCTTTGTAACATCTCACTCTCTACTCTTGCCACCCTTCAAACCCACAGATTCCACCTACAGTCCAAGAAATAGAAATACCTCTCCCAGGAAAGTTCTAGTTCCTTCCCAAAAAAGCAGTAGCTAAGTAAGACTGGATTAGGAATACTGAAGTTCTAAGTACAGTGATGCCTGTAAGAGATGCTCACAGTTTTCTAATATCAGCATTGTCAGTTAAAAAAAAAGACTTCTAGAATGCAAACATTGGCCTTCCAGTACCTTCTTGACAGCTTACCGCTACTGAGATTTGGCTGGCTGAAAGCTTTCGGTGGGCAGGATGGAAGTCTACCAAGAGAAGATTTTCAAGGTGTGAAAAAACACAGCAATTAGCTAGTTACAGTAAAATGACTAAAAATCTAAATATGACAGAAAACATGTTTAAGCACACTTAGATTTCTACCTAATTAATAAGCCAATAGAGGTCATTTTGCCACACTTTTTATGTAAAGTCAAGTTTTGTCACACTGAACAGCAGTGGCACTGTGAACCTCCGTCACCGCCAAACTCTCCTGTACAAAGCTGGGAATACATCTGTCTAGATATCTATACCAGAGACTAAATCCAAAAGTGGTAGGGTTGCCTCCAGTGGACACAAGACATGGCTGGAATTTGACAGCTGGAGAACAAATGGATAGCACTGCAACAGACTTAAAATACAAGTCATCTTGATTAGAATGGCGCATATAGCTTACTACAGACCCAGACCAGAGGTGCACTGCGCTACTCAAATTTGAGTGACAAGGAGCGTATTTTATATGCAATGAAATTTCTCATGATGCAAAGGGAACACTTTTCTGTCTTCCTCATCTTAGCCATTTACAGGACACTTACTCTCCCTTAACACCAGACACAGTAAGCCAGGGATTTGCTTCTCTCAGGTTTCCATATGTGGTGGGATACAGAAGACTACAAGAATGCAGTTGGCTCTAAAAGAAAAGGCAACTGCACTCTCTTTTAAAGACTGGAAAAGCTGAACTGCCATCAAGTTCAACCACATAACACAGTTTTTTAAGAGTTCAATAATAGATCTCTTTCAGCCTGTACAAGAAAATATTCAACATTCATGAATTTTCTGAGAAATATGATAATCCATTGTTTTTAAAATACTCCTTCTAGAAAACAGTAGCCTATGAGTTTTTTCAACATTGTAGAGAAACCTTTCTTTGGTGGAAGGAAAAGCACATCATAGTACGACAATTTAAAATGCAAAGTAGTGGTATGTGTAGTGAGTGAATAAATAGGTGTGATGTTTATATTGCTTTTAAAAGGAAGGAATGCCTTTGTCCAGACCGAGGTCATTCCTCTCTGCAAGGTTTAGGAACATGAGCATGTTGAAAATACCATTGGGGAAGTTTTTTTTTTTTTACCACACAGGAAATTGTGTCTTTGTAACACTACAAGAAATGTTAGACCACAAAAAATAGCCATAATTTGAAGAGGATAAAGGAGATTGATATGAAAAATATTTTCATTTTATAGATATGCTTTAAGTACCATATATTTTCCCCTTTGTATCAATATTTGCCCTTGATTTTCTAACCAGATTACTTTATTATCTATATTTCAATTGCTTACATTTTTTTCCGGAGTTCCTGAATGTTTGGCCAAGGACCAAAAATAGAATTGACATCTCATTATGCAATGAGACAAAAAATAGTCAAGTAATCAATTGTACAAAGTTTTCGCACTTCCTTCTCTACTCAGATAAACAGGTTGGCCCCACTAAAATGCACAACACATACACACCCTGGAAAGAAAGTTTCTAGCCCTCATCTGCTGAAAAGGTGAAAAACTACTTACTATTTCAATAGTAGCCTTTTCTCCTCCATACTAACTAGTTAATTTTTTAGTTAGCATTAGTTAAAAGCATGCTGGTAAGTTTATCGTCCCTTGATTAAATACACGTATGACTTATATTAAAATTTAAACTTAATGTTTAAAACGCTTCAGAAGCCCACATTTCAATTTTAGAAATTTCAGTGCTATGTTCAGCATTTTACTCTCTCAAAACTTTTATCATTGGAGCCTGTCTGCCAGACAAACACATCTGATTCATTCACATAATTACTAAAGTACCACGCAAATCCTGCAACCAGAACTATATTAGGGATTACACAAGGGTGCAACTGACCTGGCTACAAATGCCATATACCAATAAGCTGGGGGACTGTGAGGAAAGGAAGAGAAAACAAAGAGGTGGTACTTAGGAGAGGCATATAAAAGCTCCCTGATGAAACACAGTTTAATGATAATCTGAGAGTCACAGAAAACTCCAGCCCCATAAAATGCAAGGCTGGTACATGATTCAGCGTGTGTGCGTGTGGATTGGTTTTAACTCATCTTAAGTGAAGCTGGCAATGCAAGGTCTATCCACTAGTCTGCAGCGGAAACTGAACGGAAGTGCACAAAAGCAAGATCTTCACTGCAATGATATGCATGTGGAAGCCTCAACAGAAGTACAAAGAGTGAGCAAAGCAACCCTGAATTCCATTAGGTTTTTCCTTGTCTTCCTTTTTCTTTTATCCTTCTTAAGAAAAAAACCAAAAAAAACCAAAAAACAAACCAAAACAAAACACATTTCAGACATATGCTTCCCCTTGAGATGGTAATAGGTGGGTTGAAAAGATTCCTCTGATCGGCTGCACACGGAGTTCTAGCAGCAAGTAGGGAAACAGGGAAATTTTGGATGAGCTTTACTATTTTGCAGCATTCTGGTGGTATCTGTGCCGCCAAACTTCATGTATCTTTTTGCACCATTTATGAGCATTCCCACTTGGGTCCATCAGGTAATATGTCCTGTTTGGCTATAAGTGAACAACATTTTAATGATTACTCCAAACATAGTTTAACCAAAAAGCAGTAGTAATTCTGCAGCTACCAATAAAATAATTATTCAGAACTAAATTTTTCAGAATTAGTTCATTAACTTTCTGAAAGTTAAACTCACAGCTATATAACATTATGTATTACTTATTAACCATACATCTGGTACTTGAATATTTTTAAGCAGTCAACTGACAATATATTATCAGTACAACCCTCATGGTTCACTACATACAAAGAGGGCTAAATTTTAGAAGCCCTTAAGAACGTCCTTCAAATCCCAAAATCTACTTATAGTTTATTTAAACACTAATAATTAAAATACAGTTGCATGTTTCTGATAAATGTGTATGCCAGAGTGAGTTTTTGTGTGGTTTTTGTTTTATGATTGTTTGATTTTGTTTGGGGGTGAGGATTTTGTGCTTTTTTTGGTTGGTTGACTTTGTTCAGGTTTTTGATTAACTTTGTTTTAAATTAAATCTATGAAATTTTTTATCTAAGCAATTGTACTTCCTCCAGAAAAATCTTTTTGATAACAACTTAAAGGAATTGCCCAAGGACCTTAGAGCAATTTACAAAGAAATTCAAAAAAGAAACTTACCGTGTGAACAAAAAATGTCTTAAAATTCTTGGCTTCTGGACGCAACTCTAAAGACCATGGAATTTCTCCCTTTAGAACTTTGTTGACAGGATCCACATAATACAGGTGGGGCCCTTCTGTGAGCAGCAATTGGCGCCGACGTGCAAACAATCCCTAAGAAGAAAAGTAGAAGCAGCAGTGCAAAAAAAAAAAAAAAACCAAACCTCCACAGGAAAAAAAAAATAGAAAANAAACCAAACCGTGAAGGAATTAAAAATGTGTTTGGTATGTTTGGATTTTGGGGGGGTCATTAATTTTACCTATTTGACGTCACTCCTTTTTTAGAGTGTTGCAGCACATTTCTACAACATGGCAAAACACATGTAGTAGAACATGTATTTTAGGAAAGTATCTTCAAGTTCTAGTAAAACTTGAAACACCTAGCTGTACAGAGTGAAGCAGAATCGATTTCTCAAAGAAATCAATAGTTGTGACTTTGTAGAAAAGACTACGAAGAAGCAGGTAGTAACTAAGATAAAAGAGAACTTTCTTTCCTGTAAAGCTGATGCAGACTATCCTTGGTCATCTGTACACCACTAAAATTAACACTTAAAGCTGTTCTAATGCCACCTCTACCTCTTTCACGATAAAGGCACAAAGTCAGATCCAGAAAAAACACCACAGCTGAGAACAACATGGGCTTGTATTGCATTTTTTGGTATTTTTGGTTCAAACCACATTCAGACATGCATAAAGAAAAAGTGTTTAGTGGACTATATCAGACTGGGAGGAGGAGGGGGAGCAAACACTCATTTGCTACAATCTCAAAATGAAAGCATATATTCATTATATTCAATAGCAGACTTACTTTAGGCTTTTCCAAGAAATCAAGAACACATCACTAAATCAATCTATTCACAAGAAAACGTGAAATTTTAAAAGTAACTTGTTTGTAGGTGCAAAATTGTTTAAACAAGGAAGCTTTAAAACAGGCTGCTTATCTATGCTGCAACTGCAAAAAACTGATGGCTGAATCTTGTTACAGGAAATTAAGGAAAGCCCTTACCTTTCTTTTGTCCACTGGACCCATTTTTAGGATTAAGTTATTCTCTACAAACTGATGCCTTAGAAAAAAAAAAACAAACTATTATTTCAAAAATAATTCTTTCACAGAAATGGCAATCATTATCAAGCAGTTTTTCATATCACTCCCTAGCATGTCCTTTCCAAAAGAGTCCTGAACAACTTTAGTACATAAGTTTTGGACTCTTCCTCAGCCCAGACCAGAGAGCTTTTTCTAAAATTTGACAGGGGGTAAAAAAAAACAACCGACCAAAACCAAACAAAAAAACCAAAACAAAACAGAAAAAACAACTCAAACAACAAAAACAACCCAAACAAAAAGCCCCAAACCAACCAAAAAACCCCAACCAAACAAAAACCAAAAAATTAACAAAACCAAACAAACCAACCAGCCAAAAAACCCCCTACCTAAACACATGAAACCTTCCCCCCCAACGAACAACAACAACAAAAATTCACACATAAGAGACTTCTCTAAAGAGTGAAAAGCAATGCTGTTACATAGTCTGGAGGCATTTTGGTTAGATATCCACAGAATACTATCATGCAAAAAATTCCAACAACTTATGGCATCTGTAAAAATGGAGGAACCTTTTCTAGTTCTAGGACTGTAGAGCGAAGACTCCTCAGCACTGGATAGCGTCATTCTGCCTATCTTATAAACACACTCCACATCATCTTCTAGACCTTGTAAATTTTAGAAATATAATATTAGGATTTTGCTGCCATTGCTTTAAAAAGAGAAGCCAAGAAAAATCTAGTTGCTAATTGTTTACTTGAAAATACTCAGATTGACAAATATTAATTTGAATCAAAACCACTTATTTTTCAGGGTTCTTTATTGCTGTGCAAGTTAGTTAGCTACATTCAAAGACCCTACCAAGGATTTCCACCAGCTTGTTTTGCCAGAAGTAACCTCTTTTCATCTTCAGAAAATTGTAAATCCAGCTCAAAGGAATTGTTGTCAAGATCATGAATATACTGTTCAATATTTCCTCCTGATGTCTGTGGTATACTTGTCTCTGCGGCAGACAGTGAATGGGAAGAGGCAGAACTAGAAACTTGCATGCAACCGAACTGACTCAGGAGATTGTCATACTAAAGGAGGAAACAAAATGAAGTAATTAAATGTCTTTTATTAAAAAGCTTATTTTGCACTAAACTATGGCTTTTAATTTAAGCATGCTTTTGTTTATTTTGCTCTTGGGCAAAACCCCAGCCTATTCCCTATAGATCAGCAGGCATTTATGCAAAAAAGTATGACTGATCAAAAGCAAGCCAGCCTTGTTCTTTCAAAACACTTGCTTTATCAGAAAACAAATGCTGAATTAAGTCAAAACTTAAACAGCAATTTTTATTAGACTCTTAATTATTAAAGTCTTCATTAAAATATAAGTAATCAGTCATTACAGTAAAAATATTTATATTGATTTTTTTTTAATATTAACATTCAATAATTATGCTAAAATGGAAGTCTCAGGCAGCATCAGAGCTGAATATAGTAGTAAACAAACATACATTTCCATAACAGTCTTCATCATCCTCTGACATAGCAGGTAAATATGCTGTAAGTTTAGGGGGTGTCTGGAGATGTAGGTTCTCCCACACAATGGATTCAAAGAAGGGGTGAGCCTTAAGAGGTCCGTATCCTCCCATTTCTTCACAACCTATTCTGTTGGTAGCATCTAGAACCTAAGCAAAGTAAAATTAAGTTAAGCTGCACAAAATAATGACTGAGGGCAAGCATTATTCACATTTGCACAGCACCACATGAATATGTAAAACCAGTTTGTCCCACTGCCCTAAGCACACATATCTATAATATAAGGAGATTGTTTATAATAAAAGATGTTATTTATCAGTATGTCTTGTCAACAACATTTTGCATTAGACCAGCTCACAGATCTACGGACAGGAGCACTTCTTTAGGTCCACACAATTTCTTGGCTTTGCTTCTTCATAAAGACTGAAGCAAACACACAGAGAAGGCTTGATGAAGCACACCTCAATTAAGTTTAATCCACCATCACATTCTAGTGATGCAAGAACCGGTGGAAACTATAGTTGGTGTCAAACATCAACCTCTCAAGCACATTAAAATGACACAATTCTCTGGATACAACCAGGTTGATACAGCCTGGACTTCACCTTTCAGGAGACACTGGCTTGGCCATAGAGCTGGCCTTGGACACAGGACACAGTGCTAGGCCTTTCAGGCTGTATTTATCATCGTCCACGAAGGTAAGTGCTTCCTCCTTACTCCCTGCTAATATGATAGACTATTGAACTTAAAAAAGCTTGTAACACCTCAAATGTTCTCTGTAGATTCAGTTGAGTGGCTATAATCTCACTGATGGAAGAGAGCTACCTTTTCTTCCTACTTGTCAAACATTCACAGGCACAGTTGCAATACTATTGAGACATGCTAAGTGCAAGGTAAATGCATCCTAAAACACAAAGCAACTGGATGTATATTGTAATGAATATATCTGCCTGTGATGTATAGAATGCTGTTTTCAACTAAATGATCCATTATACAACTCAAACCAAATTAATCTGAGAACTATGTAAGCCTAAGTATTTGAATCTTAATTTCTGTTTGTAATACACAGTATCTCAAATTGTTTGCTTCCATTTCATAGAGAGACATTCCTTGTCCATACTTTAGAACTCAGATTTTAAAAAAAACAAAAAACCAAAGTGCTGTTTAATAACAGATGTTGATTTTCAAGACACTCCCCTACACACTCAATAATGCTCACAGATGTTTGCATTATAAGAAATGCACAGAAACTTTCAGAAAAGAGAACTACAAAAGCTGAATGTTTCCAATGTCATCACACTATACAATGACAAATCAATTTCAGTGATACCTTTTGATTCTAGGAGTTAGGCATTTAGGTACTTGGTCAGTTATGACATCTACCACCAACATAAGCCTTTCTACATTCAAGAAGAAAAGTCAAAATATTTACCAATAGCTTTTCCACAAGGTCTTTTGCCTTGGGAAAAAATTTTTCTGGGAAGTCATATTCCAACTTTATTATCTTCTGGAATATAAGATACTCATTTCTGCAGAAGAGAAAAATATTAACTCTTGTTATTATGGTTCTTTCACCTTAACCTGAATAACCCAGAAAAATACTAAACAAGACATCTACAAGTTAAGTTACATTCCCATAAATCTTCCTAGGGTGAAGGGGTACTATAATCCTGTAAGCACCAGATACTTCAGCAGTATCAAGAAAAGCTCAAATGACTCAGAGAGAGCGGAGGAGATGCCTTATAAACATATAGGCACAAATTACATGTGAAATTCTAGGATAGTTTAAGGAACCTCTCTCTCAGGAACTCTAGTTATAGCTGTCTAAGCAACTTCATGACATCAAAAAGGACAAATAAAAGCAGGCACAATATTAACACCAACTCTGCGTCATGAAAATACTTCAGAACTGGTAGTAAGGTAAAACGCAAATCAGAGACAATATATTTACGA
>VZTN01028253.1:5886-45887 GCA_013400515.1 Erpornis zantholeuca
TTTACCACTTCCAAAGGACAAAATAAAGATCTTTTTCCTACCCATGGGGTCTTAGATTTGGATACTCAAGAAAAATTGTTGTGTTATTCAGAAGTGGCTTCCAGTTCATTCAATTCATTTGAGAATTTCATTGCAGCAGATTAATGGGAGTATAGTGGCAAAGATCTGATAAAGATCAGACTGTGTTAGCAGGATACACCTGTAACTTCACCAAGCCCAAAGGAATACAGATCTTGTCTCCTAAGGTGGCCATTCCAATCTAAAATAAGCCACAAGATGCTGCCAAGTGCTGTTACTATCTTATTATTCAAGTATTTTACACAACCAAAAGTTGCTAACAAAAAACCAAATTCTTTACCCTCAGCTACTCCCATCAATACCTCTAGGAAACACTCTGGTGGTCATACTCCAGCTCCTAAGGTCCCATGGTCCAAATACTTATAGCCCAAACTCCACCTGAAGCTGAACCACTGCTTGTTGCCTTTGGGCATTCAAGGAATCTAAAGAACAGAAAGCATCAAACAAGTGGAGGTGAGGCTGTGTAAATCATGGATTTCCACATTTGAAAATCCATACTATGTCTATCCAAGGATGGTGTTTTTAACATAAATCCTTGGAGGAAGAAGGAAGGGATAGTGCTGTGCACAGCAATTTTCTCCCCAACTCATTTGGCTGAGGCTGACACTTCCAGGAAAGTAATTCCCAATGGGTCTACAAGCATAAATAAAAAGTAACAGAAGCTGAACTGGTTTGGGTGTTTAGATACAGCAAGAACAAGGAAAAGTGAGCATCAAAACACTCCATATTTTGAGCTTCAAATCTCAGCTGCACTCTTTCACTTACATGGACAATAAAACTGTGACATCAATGGGCTCTTTAAAGGATGATAGTGAGCAGAGAAAATTGGAAAATAAGAAAATTCTTTGACTGCTCCAAACACGCTTCCAAAGGAAGGGTGTGTATTTATTCTGCCAGCAGTAGGATAAGGCTGAAGGTGACAGATGAGGAATTAAACAGACACCTGATAACATAAGCATTATGAAAAACTAATCACAATGACCAGGTGTCAGCTGTCCTTGACTACCATTCAGGAATAGTAATGGAATTCCAGCCTACTGTGGACAATTTTCTCCACCACACTTCTGCACATTACAGAAATGTGGTCAATAATAAAATGAGTGGAGTTTTAGCTGGCAAACATCTGCTCAAACTAATGTGCATTGCCACAGAGTCTACACACAGCCACTACCATGCACAAAGCCATCCACAACCTGTCGTGACAGAAGTTTGCTCAGATACTCATGCCAAACACCCAAGTATTTGCCAGACTTTCTGGAAGGGATTTACAGCCCATACTCCCAGAACAATATCATTAGTACTGGCCATTATCTACTTTTTGTACAAAGGGTACAAGCTGTTGACCAAAGGCTATTGTATCATGAGATAAATTACTTCCTGGAATTCCCTGGATAAAGGCACTGAGAGATAATGCAATACATAAGGACCTCAGGTGGTCTTTAGACTAAGGCTAAGCTTCTATAAGCAAGAGAAACTGGAATTTCCTGCACTGTTTACTGAACGGGGGCATATTTTCATGGTTCCCAATAAGTCTGCCTTTAGCATCAAAGAAACAGTCAAAAAAAGGAACAATCACACTGGCATATGTCTCCTGTTTCCTCATGACAGAACAGGGCAAGGTAACTAATGAACACACTAAACCCTATGAAGAAACATGAGTTTTTCCAATTTGCTTCCTCCAAAATACTTTGCAATTTGTTTTGTTTCATTTGCAAAGTGTTTCTTCATAAAGATTTATCAGAAGGGGAATCCCCACTTTTGCACTGTTCCAATTCACATCACAGTGCTCTGCCCTCTGAACATCCAAGTCTTTTGGTTTTGTTGTGTTATATAAGTGACTGAGACAGGGAAGATCTGTCCCTCTGCAGGTTTTGGATCATCATGAACAAAATATTCTAGGTCACGTTGGTGTTTAAGCCTGAATCCAAATGCATTTATACCTGATAACTACTTCACAGGTATTCTTTAGATATTCTACCCTGCCCTGGCTGGCATAAGGACATTACATTGCATTTATTGTGTAATGAAGGAACAAAGAGTCCTTCCACATGGAGATCTTATTTCTAGTTATAAATCTTATTTCTGTGGGAGATCAGTAGAGTTCTCTGCTTTCTTCTCTGCTTTCTCTTTTCTTCTTTCATTCTTCTCGTTCCTTCTCCCAGGCAAGTCTTTCCTTCTGTAATACCTCCTTTTTCAATCTCTCTTGGAAAGAATGCTCAAATGCTTTCAACACAAGAATACAACTCACAAATAATCAAAATCCTTGAAAATTAGGGATCTTATTTACTGGTGGGCTGAAGAAGAAACAGAACCAGTGGGATGCAAGCAGAAATAATTGACACACAGAATGGGAAAAACCAGTGTGGATTTGATACACACCTATACTAAACAGACTTGCATGTAATTTGCCTGAGATTTAAGACCTTTTAATACCTTAATCTAAAAATAAACATCCCAGGAACTGGGAAGAGCTGTTGGTTGGACAGGGAGGATATCAAAGAAAGAAGGCCCTTGCATTGCATATGGAGAAGTGTAGGCAAAGTGAAGTGATTGGCAGGTCACCACAAGAATCAACACAAGGACAGTGTCACTCACACTGGATATAACATAAAACAAGAGCATGGCAGAAGAGCTTAGCAAGAATGAAAATAAAGAAAAGAATGGAGCAGTATTAATTTTCGTACCAATAATTTTACAAGTGATCTGAACAAGCTAGGAAAGCATTTGGCTTCCCTATTGTAACCTGCATAAAAGCAGATTAAAGAGATTTTTACAGCAGCAAAAACTATTAAAACAAAACACATTCTGTGCTACAAAACTTGGCAAGAAAGATCCTCCTGATGAGCAAGTACAGTTTCATCTGTCGAGTTTCTCCTGGCTGCTTAGGTCTCAGTGCTCAGCAACTCTTAAAGAGCAGCAGTAAAAGCACAGACACATCCTAATATTTACATACAAAGAAAAATCTCCATTTTCACTTAACCTTCCCAGTGGGCGTAAGAAAAACTTTCTCTGAATCTGTTCTGTTCTAGTACAAATCACCATTTAAAATACTCTTTCAATGACTGAATTCAAGTAAATAAACTGCAAATCAAATATTTTTCTCTAGCACTAGTTTTAAGGAGAGTATTATGTCACTTTTCTTAAACAGACACCTAAATAGAAAAGTTTTTCATTTCTTTACTTAAGACAAATATCACAGTAAAAATATCTTTAACAAAAACATCATTATTCCTTATCAGTTAAAAAGTAAAGCCACCTTCTTGAGATCAGTAAGGAAAAATGACAATAATTTGAACTACAAGAAAATTCTACTATTGGAGGTGCTAAGAACACAACTGTGGAAATGAGCAATAAACAAAATTTCCAGTTAAGCCCATTTGGAAGTGAAGTACACTGATTAGTTGCAGTGTCAAACAAAAGCAAAAGAAAAAAAATAGCAGTCTTCAATTTAGAAATTCAACATTTTTTTATATTATTGCAAGCATTTTCAGGGAACTCATCATCTTACACCTGTTCTAGCAATATCCTCAAACAGTAAGGGCATCACCTTTGGGTTTCAAAGCACTATTTAAAGCAAAATAACAACATAAAATGCTTTTGATGATGCCAGAGGAAACAGAATTTATGTGTGCAAAGACAGGAGTTAATCAAAATAGGTATTTCTAAGGTGGTTAGGAGGCACTACAAAAGCAATGAACAAAACTTTCTCACCAGCAGAAGATTATGGTTTACAGCAGAGAATGCAGTATCTACAGAGGACAGTGCTCTTAGGCAAGGCTGTCTCAGACTTCCCACTAAAATACCATCTTTACAGGAGTTTGCAGCTTCCTCAAACTGTAATGATTTGGGCTGAGAGGCTTGAAAATTGCTAAGGC
Organism: Erpornis zantholeuca; assembly: GCA_013400515.1. Taxonomy (NCBI): domain Eukaryota; kingdom Metazoa; phylum Chordata; class Aves; order Passeriformes; family Timaliidae; genus Erpornis; species Erpornis zantholeuca. The sequence continues at coordinate 9,840 of VZTN01028253.1, forward strand.
TGAAATTTTAGAGAAATGTTGACCTAAAATAATTCTGCCCTTTCTCAGGGCTGGGAGGATGAATGCATTTCTTTCCTTATTCCCTCCTCCCCCCATCTTTTACATTTTAAATAAAAACTACCTTTTACATCTGCTTGGTGGAGATGCTACTGCTCCCTCCATGACTCACACCAGGATTTGGAAACATGGCACAGCAGTTGCCATAGCATCAATATTCTGTTGTTCTTGTGAAAATGTCCACAAATTCAGCCAAGTTATGAGTTTCTGCACATCTACCCACACAGACTGAGCGGAAATTTTGACTGTAGAGAAAACAATAAGAAGCAAAGCTGGACCCACTGCAACATGTTGGGGCAGCTGGAGTGTGTATACCTTGTCCTCCTGAACCACAGGTCCATCCCCTGGCAGGGCTTGGTGAGACTTTCTGTCTGTGTGCCCCTACCAGGCCCATTAGCAATGAAAACCATGTATTTTCTCCTTCTTGTGCCTTTTATTGCCTCTGTCTGCTATCCTCCCCCTCTCATGGTTAGAAAAGAACACTGCAAATTGTCCCAGTTGAATGAGAATTAGGCAGAAAAGTTTTAAGGACGACTGGATAAAGAAGTTCAGTTACAAAATTCACAGTGGAAGCTGGGCTACGTAATGAAGAACAACCAGAGCATCAGATTGTCCAGTGCATCCATGGATTTTGTCTTTTCCAGGGTCTCAAGCAATCAGCATGTTCCTAGGTGCACATTTATAATCACCTTTCCAACAAATCTGAAGTGTCACTTCCTTCCACAGGATGGCATTTTGAAAAATGAGGTTGGAAAAAACCCAGCACTCTGGAGTCCCTCCATAACTTTGTTTCAGCACCTTAGTAGCTTTGGACCATAAGGTGATCATCTACATGAAGCCATTTCATTCCATGTACCAAGAGGCCAACAGGCTGGGAACTCATCACGGCTGGAAATGTGCAGAAAGGGAGAATGCTGTCTTTAAGGTCCTCTCTCACCTACAGCAGGAGTAGAAAGACAGGCAGTGCAAGAGGAAAGTTAAAAACGTGGCTATAAAATTAAAAAATACAATCCTCAAGTGTTGGAGTCTGGTCAGTTTTGGCCACAACCTGTGTGATGGTGAAAAGGTCACTCTGAACTTTGCACTGCTGAACTCTGACTGAAAACCCAGATTGCCTGAGATCACAGATCTGATTTATGGAAGGACTGAGAATCCAGAACTGCAGGAGTTGGCCACAGATCTGCTTTCCCTACAAGAAGTGTAAAATATTCTGAAATGTGAGGTGTTTTAGGCACCTTGAATTAACAAAATTGATCATTTTTACCTTGCATTTCGCCGATTTTTTCTATCATCATGCGTTAAATAGCAAAAATGCTTTTAAACAGTGATTAACTAAAGGATTAATAAACTACCCTCTTATGGTAGCACTATAGAATGATACTTGAGGAAGTTGATAATCATGCATTCAATGCTGGACAGAATGGTGTGCAGCAAATAACTCAGTGGTATACACTGAGCAGTTCAGATAAAAAGAAACATTTCAAAAAGCTCCTATTCAACCATCTCTTTTGTGTATGTTAAAGGCACAGACATCTCAGAGAAAAAAGTAGCTATGTGATCATGTAATTTAATATCCCTGTCAGGAGGATGATGAACTATTGAAAAAATACCCAGAATAAAGATTGCCTATGTATTTTCTGTTTTCTCTACACTTGACTTTACAACCTTAACACTCTTGTCACAATGCATATGATATACTGACTTACCAAAATCCATTTTTCCAATCTGAGCATTTCCATGTCAGGGATTTGTAAACACTATTTTTTTTATATTGAAGTCCTAATAACATTTAGAAAAATCAGGAACTTTAAAAAGTCAAAGAAGGTTATATTCAAAAATATTAGTTTATTATACATTTCTAATAATTTGGAATACTGAACCTGCCTTTCAAAAACACATCCAAATGCTATCATTTATCATGCAAAGGTGCAAGACCACGTTGGTCCAGTGACCCATTTAGGAGGGTATGGGGGTAGAGGCCAGGAATCTGAAAATATCCACTTTAAAATGTCTCCCTTCTTTAACTTGGATCAATTAAGGAAATGGTTTGCCATTAAACTATGGCTCTCCCACACACCATTTAAATACACACTTGACTCCCATTGAAATGGTCAGTTCAACTTAAATTAGATTGAACTGTGCATAAACAAAAGGCTACTGGAGAGCACAAAACTCCCATAGCACCCTCTGCTGATAAAGAAGGAATGGGATTAACATTCATATGGAGCAATTCCACTGAACAGGCAAAGTAACAGAGGAAAGTGAAAATGGGTTTTCATTGCAGTTCAGAATTTAAGCTGCTGCTTTATAAAGGGACCCTTTCAAGACATTACACTCAAAGGCCCAATCCTGCAGTCCTTACTCTGGCAAAATTCCAGCTGAAGTCAATGGGAATATTGCCTGTGTAAGGACTATTCAAAATTAGTCAAACTGTCTGAATATCATTCAATCAGCTCTAATCACTGCATTGAGAATAAAGGCCGTAATTTTAGCAGTTTTTGTCACTTTAAATTCTTCAACAAATACTTGCATTATTCTCTGTAAATCATCTTGCCAAGCAGTATTTGTCAAATAATTGGACAATTTTTTTCCATCAACCATTGAATAAATTATGAATAACAAGCACTGATTTAACCATGTGACTCCCATCAGTCAATTCTCAAGTTTCCTGTGAAGGGCTTAACTGGAGGTTTTATTGGTGGCTTAAACATTAGAGAAAATCTCATTCAACAAGAACTACTCAGCAACATTTCCATCAGTACTGACAATGCTAAAACTGAATGGCAATTTACTTTTTTAATTGTATGGACTACCATAAATGTAGCATATTTTTGACAGAACGTCTGATTTTACTCATTCTTTAAAATCCAAAGTATAATTTTAGAAAAAAAAAATATGCAAATATCTACTTATGAGCGATGATATATGTAAAGAGATTTAATAATATTTCTCAAATCAACAGATATACTTGGAATAAATATTTATTTTCTCCCAGGCACATAAGCCTCACACAGGCACAATAGCTACATCACATTAGCAACAGCATTTCTGTCTCCTATTCAACAAACATTATGCTGGTTCTTTCGCTTCTTAGACAAATTCTAATTAGAAATATGAGGGTCATTAGGAAATTTTACTCCCTGTTAATAAAAAATTTAACTAGAAAATAAATACTCATTTAAACAGATATTTCATAGGCATTTAAAATAAAAATATTAATTTATATTTATAAAATAGAGAGAAAAATTAATTTAAAATGATAAATACTAGGGCATCAGCATGCACTAATAGCCCAGTGACCAGTATCTAAAATATTAAGTGACTTCTGGTTTAGAAGAAGAAACAGTCCCTTTAAAATATCTATTATTGTGCAATACAGTGCTAGGAGAAAAAACTTGGGTTTATCTGAGCTTGTATGGCAGCTGTAGCCACTATGACTTGGAACAAATAATTGTGGATATTAATGATGTCATCCCAAACTGTTCTTCAGTAACACCTGTCCCTCCGAAGGGCACAAACCCATGAGGATCACACAGGGATGGCCAAGCACGGGCACAGCCAGGGCCCAAGGTCTCCCTCTCCTCCTCCCCTCTCTGGGATGAGCATGTGGGCTCCTGCAGTGACCTTCTGCTCAGGCCAAAGCACACAGAAACCAACAAGAATCTGAGGAGGCAAGGGTAAACGAGAAGATGAGCAAAGAAGATGATCATGAGAGTTTTAAAGTGGTGGTGACTGGTAAAACAAATGAAAACCTCACAGGGAGAAATGAATTATAGAAGGTATTACTATTCCATGCAGTGGCTTGCCCTACAGAAGCAGCGGGGATTCCCTCCCTCTCTCCCTCATGTGGATGTAACTATTCGCATGGCTTTTTGTCTCATTAGCTCTCATTAACTTTGTGTTTCCCTCTCATTAATTCACCTTTTTTTTCAGGTAGTATCAGGAAGCGCAATTAGCTGCATCAAGCACATTTTCACTACACAAATTATTTAGCTGGTAACTGTGTTTATAATTAAGTGGTTTAACACTACTTTATTACATATTTTCAGTTGCTCACAACCTTGCCAAACTTGAGTTGTTTTCCACGCCAGGTTTCTGTCTCAGGAAGGAACTGTTCTGGAAGATTTCTGTAAAAACCTTCTGCACAAGTGGAAAAACTGTTTTGTCTACATTCAAGACACTTACGTCTTTCTCAGCTATTGTTGGTGCAGTAGTTGCAGAATAAGAGAGAAAATTGGGGCGTGTCCCTCTACATGTGCTCAAGGGAGTCTTGTCAAAGTTGGCAGATTTAAAGCTTCTGTCTTTGGCTAATATGTTCCATCTTCCCAGAGCTCTGAAAATGAAACCACTTTGACCATGTTTTACGCCCAGCAGTTGACCAGCCTCTATTGTTTTCCGAGTAGTCTGCACAGAATGTTTTCTGCACCAGTGTAGGAAAACACAGGCACCAGGATCAGAAAAACTGTGGCTTTTACACAGCCTGAGATCCATGGATCCACAGCTGGGCAGCACAGCCTGGGCAGTTCAACCAAGTCTGCCTTGAGCTCAGTGAGGGCCACCCACAAAGTATTAACTTGGTTTTCCAGAAAGATTTTAGGTCCCAGTAAGCTGTATGATGCAGAGAGAGGCAGAAGGCAAGTTCCCCACCTTGAAGCTAATTTGGGCAGATGGCAGAGGAGCAGAAACACCTTGACAGCTGTATGGACTTTTGAACTGCCTCCTGCTTTTGCTCTGTGGTCCCTAGATAGAATAATTAAAAAAAACCTGCCTGATGCCAATGGAGTATAGAACTGGAACTGGGAAAATGTAGGAGAAAGGGCTAGGCTGAAGCAGACTGGGATATGACAGAAGAAACCTGGATCCTACAGCAAAAATTAGAAAGCAGCTTTGCATTGACTGTAAAAACTGATCCTAACCAGCACCCGAAGAGCCCCACATCTCTAAAGACACACCCTCTAGCCTTTGCACAGCCTTGAGTCCATAATTATGTCAGTCTTTGGCTCTAGGTCTCTGCTATACTCACCCTGGTTTTCATATTAAAAACATATTGGAGTAAGTTCTCTGCTGGAGTAAACTGGCAAAGCGCCACTGATGCTCGTGGGCCTGTGCCAATTTTCATCAGCTGAGGATCTGGACCATTCTTGCTAATTTACTTGTAAAGAAGCTCCCCAAATGCCTCTAATCATTTCTATTTTCCCCCTTGACCCTTCCTGTGTCTGAGGTTGGGTTTTTAACCTAGAAACATGGTGAGAATATGCTTTATATTTTTCATCAGCAAATTGGGATGTCATTAGTCACCACTTCTAGCGTCTCCTCCAAAATCAGGTTCACAATAGGGCGCAGCACAGAAAGGCCTGTGGCACCTCCATGGTTTGGGAAGGTGCAGGAAAGGACACACAGAGTGCAGCTTGGGGACTAAGACCTGCTGTGTCAGAAAAAGAGGTGACATGTGCTCTGTCTCTGTGGTACTTCAAACATATCTACAATGATCCTTGGACATGCCACTGATGGATTTATTTTTCTGAGGAGATCTTTTGCTTTGTATCACCAACCTAGTTTTCCTCCTCATTGGCTTTATTTGTCTGACTTTAACTATAAAGTTTTTATTTTTATGCTGAGCTGTGCTACTAGCTTCTCTAGAAAAACTTTGTCTAGTATTTTTTGTGGAACTCACATTTTTTTGATAAAACTATATATGTACTTGTAAACTTTTCCATTAAATTCTTAATTATTGAAATATATAATAAGGCTGGAGCAGCAAGATATACTGTTGCAACAATCAGGGTTATTTTTTCTTAGAGTTATGCTCCATCCAGGCTCTTTGTAGATTTGGGTCTTTTATCTTTAACAACTTTATCAATTAAGTTTCCTGATACCAAAAGAAGTTCACCATTGTAATTCCTGGAAGCATTCTCAGAACACTTACCCCAACACCATTCTGTATGAAGCTGGCTACCTCCAATTTTCCTCTATTGTACCACATTTTCCTGATTAATTACCTAACTTTTAATAGGAATTCGGTTAACAATTCTTTAGCTCCTTCAAATTCCTTGGACCAATGCCACATGTTCTGACTTTCACTGTCATTTAATTCCATGGGTTGCTGCAAACCATGTATATACATCACTGCTTTTGGCAACACTTGCTCTTTGTAAATAGCAAATACTAAGGCAAGTGCTTCCTCATGATCTGCTCTGCTGAAGTTCTAAGCCACCAAAACTCTCTGTTTCTGCATAAGCTCTTTGTCTTTTCAGTTTGTTCCCTCCGTGCCTCGGTGACTCCTCATGTATTTTCAGCACATTATCACTATAAACATTCTTCAAATTTCCTCTAAATATTTGAGATTAATGACACTTGTATTACAAGCAAATTGCTTTGAAATAATAATAAACCCTTCATTTTTAAAACATACAGACCAATGTTGTCATTTACCTTTGCTCACATTCTCCTTAAAACCCTGTCAGAGAAGAAAACAGTCTTTGCTTTGTGCTCTTTACTGTTACTCACACCCTATTCAAGATAGTATTTAGCCCACATATTCTCTCATGGTCCTATGCACTCTTCACTTTTCTTGTCTAAAAAAACCTATGGGATTTATAGAACAGCCTCCCACTTCCCCATCCCAATCTCTTCCCTACACAGTATAGAGATTTTAATTATTGCACCCCATTGATTTTTTAACTTGGCACCATATTTCACAAGTGATGAATTACACCTACATTATCCTGACACCAGACATTAAGCCCCACTCAGAGTTTCCGTTAAGCTCCTTATATCAGTATTTGCAAGTTTTATTATTTTACTGAATTGTTCCTCTTTAGAGGTGTCTTTTCCCCTTGCTGCACCACAGATGCAGTCTTTTATTGTGTCTTCTGTTGTTGGGTGTATTTTGCAAAGATGAGAAGTCTGAGCACTTAAGAAATGGAACATTTTCATCTGCAAATACAAGGAGAAAAGCAAAATTATAAGAAAATACCCTTTCTTGTAAAGATTGTTTTTTGCTGCATGCACTTTTGTTTTATGAGGAAATGTGTAACACTAAGAGAGAATAAGAAATATTTCTGCTTTGTATAAGTTGATGAAACAAAGAACAGAATACTGTATTTTTCAAGCACATCAATTTTTTTAAGTTGAAAATTTGTATAATGCACAGGATAATGCATTTGTATAATGCAAAAAAGACAGGAAAATATTATAGGCCTAGTCAACGTCACAAGAGTGGTCTGACAAACCCAATCTATTCAGATTAGCAACAGAAATTGAGGGATGACTTGATGACATTGTTAATGTATCTTTTCAAGGAGCAAATAATACCAGTTAATAAAGAGCACTTCAGCCTAGCTGAGAGAGGCATAAAAAGAACAAATTGTTAGAAGCTGATGCCAGACAAATTCAAATGAGATATAATAAAGAGTAACGATGATTAATCACTTGAACAAACAACCTCCCCAAAGTTATGAAATTTTTAGATGAAAACTTGATGGCTTTCTGAAATACATGATTTAAACAAATAGTTTTAGTTCTAAACAACTGCATAAAATTCCTTGTACAATCTTAGAAGGTCAAAGTGGGTGATCAAACTGTGCCTCAAACTGGAAAGTTTTAACATGTGGCAACTTCCAGAATCACTCAACCATTTAAAACTATGGCTGATTTTCTATAATTGTCTTTTTTGAATTCTCTTAAAATGCTAAGTTTGTGAAACTGTTTTCTAATCCTCAGTCCTGTTACACAAAAGGTTAATTTCCCTTCAGACATATCAGGTAAAAAGCAGGTGAAAGTTGTATTGAAAAAAACACTCCTGTTTCAAATAGCATTTAACATAAAAAGAGAGAGAGGGAGAAGAGGGAGAAAAAGACACAAACACCAGCTCTGGAAGTATTAAAAGCATGCTCTGAAAACCTCTGTGATGACAGTTTGAAGAAAGCAGCTTTTATGTGCTACTGAGCCCATCTCTACAATGTCTTTTAAATGCAACTGTTTACCTAGAAAATATCAGTAAGGGCCAGAATCTGGACTAGATGAGGCACCTTTTGATTGCAGACAGTGAACTGAATCCTTAACTAATAAATTGTTCCACACCTTTGTCTGAAACAAGAAAAGCAAAGGTCTTCATTTTCTCACAAGAATGCACAAGCCCCCTCAAAAGCAGTATGGTTTTCTACATCTAAGTCTCAGTATTTGTTGACTTTAAGAGTTTGTATGAATGACAATGCACATCACTGGTTTGTTACTTCTGTCATCTGTGCTACTGAGTGTACCTTGGCTCAGATCAAAGTTGAAAGCTTCTTAAAAGATACACAAACCACAATGTGACAAATAGCATGCTTTGTTTGACACAGCAAACAAGAAATTACTTTCATCAACCCCGGGAAAGAATCCTGTGTTTTCAGTGCTAATTCTGAAGGCTGCAGTGATGGAACCAGAGCTTTACTTCATCCCCAAGGAATGAGGACCTCTCCAAAGACAAACAGAAAGGAAGAAACAATATCAGTGCATTAAATGCTGACAATGGTATGAATTTGAGGCTTGCACTCTATGGTACACATTTGCAGAAAACTCACCCTTTGCACAATTAAACAGATTTCACACAAAGTGAAAAGCTTCTCCATTAAGCAAATATTAATCTGACCGGAAATTACAGATTAGAACACACACAGCACTTCACAAACAGATCCAAAACTAAACATTCCTGCATCTAGCACATTACACAGCCTCGTACCACACATGGTTAATGCACAGGCATCAGAAATATTGCAAACAAAATGTTTTGTTCTTCTTACAACAACATTAGCTAAACAGTTGCCAATGCATTCTCATAAAATATTTGAAAGTTTTCACAAATATAAAGCACTTCAGATCAATAAATCCTTACTCTATGTGCACTGCTGGAGAAACAAGATTTTCACTAAGACATATGCTCAACAAAAATCAATGCTTATGTGTGAAATCACATTTTAGTTGGAATATAATTTGATCCAACAATGTATATATTCAAATTTCCCTTTAAATTAAGCTTTCTCTCCCTGAGAAGGAATATTTACTTAAAAGAACAGAGTTTTAATTCAACTACAAACAAGTGACAGCCTTTTCACTGACTTGTAAGGGCTTTAAATGAGACCTAATAACATCTCTACTACCCTTACAAACTAAAATTGCTCAGCTTTCCTCCTGAGTCAGAAGCACATGCCTGAAAGTTAACAGAAATTCACAGAAAATGCAAACAGCAAGCAAATAGCAGGACAGTGACACATAGCGTGCCTGTGTACAAACAAATACGTATTTAATATATGTGAACAAAGAGCAAATGAGGTAAAACGTTTTCAAACTCCCGAGAAGAAAGGGCAGACGCTGTATTTTTGTAATTAAGGATGTCGGACTCGGTTCTCCTAAAGCAGCCTTTAAGAGGGCAGCTACAAAGCTGTGACACAGTGTTCCTGGCTGAGTCAGAGGCAGGGCTCGCATGTGCAGATTTGCCAGAACCTGCCCTCCTCAGCCAGAAGAAGCATTTCAGGCTGGAATTCCTCTTTAATGCGTTCGGGCTCAGCTCTCATTGTTCACGGCAGCAGCGCGCTTGGTTCTCAGAAGCAATACCGGCTCGTAGACTTCCAGCAGAACAAATGCCCTGATTTCCAGTGGGAGAAAAGATCCGTGTGTTTACACAGGCAAAGGTTTACCCATCCTACTCAATGCCTACAGCCTGGAGCCTGTCTGGAGGCAGGGATACAGCCCAGCACCCCTGGAGCAATCCTACCTCACCACCCCTTCAGGGATGAGCTTAGGGCAGGTAGAGTCCTCACCATGCTCCCTGCTCACCCCACAGGATTTACTGATTGGCTCAGGACACATTTTTCTAACACGTTCTTTTAGAAGCCACCATCCAGTTTGAACCCAGCTGCACAGTAGTACTACTTTCCTTTCACTTATATTCATATTTTTATTGCAGTTTTTTAACATGACTAAGTGTAAAGACACATTACAGGCAGCAAGTTTCATGATGTAAAGGCACAATATCAGTGAAACTCATTACAGTTGCTATATTAAAATGTTTGCTTCAGACCTTTGCCGAATTCACTCAGCCCACACAATTGAATAGCTCTTCCTGAAAAGTTACTCTCCTGCCATTGATGACAGCAGGCCACCTGCCTCTGCTAATTAGCAGTCCCATACCCTGTTCCAGCTCTACAAGAAGGAAATAGATTGGCTCTTTGGCTAGTGCATTTCACTCTAGAAGAGCAGAAGATGTTGAATCTGTGTCTTACTCCTCCAAAAAGATTTTAAAATTTACTGCACCATACAGTACCTCAACTGAGTGCAGCTAACCTGTGGCTAAAATCCTCATTTTTCCTAAGTCTTCTTAAAAAGTTTTCTGTAAAAGCCAATCATTCGAGACAGATCTGAGATTTCAGCACTTTTTAAACATGCAATTAACATTTTAAAATTATATACATGTATAAAACCAGATATCATTAGTCACTTATTAGTCACCTTCAAAACAGGCAGCATGTTCATTATGTTAATGTCCTTGGAGTGTTTAAAGCAACCTTTTGCATTTGAAGTGGAGGCTCTTGGTAAAAGGTGGCACTTAATAAGAAATGGCAATTACTAAGGCATGTTACTCTCCAGAAGACTGCAGTATGAATTTTAATTTCTTCCTGGCCATGTATCAGCTAAGGCTAACACAGCTCTTTTAGTTTAGAAGCAGTAGGAAGTACAGTAAAAGTGAAAACCAAAATAAGAGACGACACTAATCTTCTCTGAGTTTCAATTAAGGCCCAGCACCTCTGGATTAAAGGCTTATTTTAAGGAAAAGCCTTAATTAAGCATACATGTGTATAGGCTCACCTTAATGAGGTATGACAGAAATAGAAGAGATGGCAAACATTATTTGAAAAGAAGCTTATTAGCAGCTTTAGGAAATTCAGTCATAAATTTAAAAAAAAATGTAATGCAATACTGAAAAGATACAAGAATGTTGAATCATTTTCAAACATAAAACTGAAAAAAAATAGGTACAAGAGAGGTAATTTTCAGTATCTTTATATTCAAATCTATACATATTCATTATTTTTCTACACATCACTTTTGAAAATGTAACAGCATTTACACTTTCATTTAAATTTTTGACAGCAGAAAGTCAACTTTATTTCCTAATTAAAATTTATTACTAAATATCTTTAAAAGTTTATATTTTAAAATATCCTTTCATCATATTACTGAGTCAGGTTGGGTGTCAGGCTAACTTGCAAGTTCACTTTAAAAACTGCTATTTTATCCTTTTATTTCTGCCTTCAGAAACAATCAGTGATTTAATGTCATTTTAAAGATAGCCACTTCAGCTGCTTTTCACATCTTCCCCTACCGTACAGAGAGGTATTCTCATTTGCAGATTTGACTTTAAAGTAATTACTTGTAATTACAGAGAAGTGCATCCAGTGGATTAATCACTCCATTTATATGCTGCTCAAAAGATTACTCTCAGGACAGCCTCACTGCTTTTGCTCAGAAAATGTCACTTCCACAGGAAAACAAATCTCTCCAGTCAGCAGCAGCTGAGAAGGACTCTGACAAGTATTTAAACCCAAAAAATTAAAGAAATGGTACACCTGGGTTTGAGGCACCATCTGTGTCTGTCCTCCTCATGAAAATAAAAGGCCACCAAGTGAGAATAACCAGGAAAATGGACAGAGGAAGCCTACACTCCTATTAGAAGGATTTTCACACCATTCTGGACCTGAAAGAAACACATCAGTGCTAATCAAAGACATGGGCAATGCTTCTGGCTCAGGAAACTGCACTTCAAAACGTGGGAAGTCCCTGAAGGAGCTGATGCTGTACTAAATGTGTCCTTGCCATCTCCCTGAGCCATTTTCTCTCTTGCCTTGGACAAAAATTGGAGACAAGATCCTTGTTTGATCCATGTGGATACCATTCACCTGTCCTCTTTATGAAGATTTTTTTTTCCTTTCAGTGGTGACTCTATTATAGAGTTGCCAAAGGCACAGGTCACCAAAAATGGCAGTGAGGAAGCTGATGAGGGCTCTGGAGCACAAGTCCTTTAAGGAGCAGCTGAGGGAGCTGGGGATGAAGAGCCTGGAGAAAAGGAGGCTCAGAGATGACCTTATTGCTCTCCACAAGTACCTGAAAGGAGGTCGTAGCCAGGTGAGGGTCAGTCACTTCTCCCAGGTAAGAAGCAATAAAGAGAGGAAATGGCCTCAAGTTGGGTCAAGGGAGGTTTAGATTGGAAATGTGGAGAAACTTCTTTGCTGAAGGGCTGTCAAGCACTGCAGCAGGCTGCCCAGGGAAGTGGTGGAATAACTGTCCCTGGAAGTGTTTAAAAAAATGTATGGATGTGGCACTTAGAGTTTAGTGGTGGATTGGCAGTGCTGGGTTAATGGTTGGACTTTTCAAGCCTTTTGAAATTTAAACAATTCTATAAATCTATGATAATCACAGGGCCTGCCTCCCATCTTACCGCCTGCCAGGTTAAAAATACACATTAAAAATTGAAAAACACAGCAAAAAAGTCTTCAAATCCAAATGCACATGAAGGGACACAACTAAGGCTCACTAACCCCCAGGGTACCACACAGACATGGAGCTAAAGGGGAAAACACTGCCTAGGGACATTGGGATACAGGAAGTGTGCAGCTTCAGTGGCAGGAAAAATCAGAAAGGAACCATTCCCAGGAGCTTCCCTATGGACAGTGACTGGGATCAAGCCAGGAGAGGCTCCATTCCACCCTCTGAGGAGAAGGGAGAAGCACCTCCCACTACCAGCCTTTGCTCAGAGCCTATGTGGGGTTGTGAGGCCAGGGCTGTGCAGGGAAAAAGGACAAGAGATTAAAACCAATCGTCATGGTTGGAAAAGACCTGTAAGAGCAACAAGTCCAACTGTTAACCCAGCACTGCCAGGTGGGCCATGGACCACAAAACCATGTCCCCAAGTGCCACATCCACAGTTCCTTTGCAGCACGGACACAGCCCCTCTGGTCATCCCATCCTGAGCTGGGACTGGAGGAGTGCTGGGCTGGCTGTGGTAGCAGAGGAACAACCTCAGACTGAAACATCCAAATTGGGGTCCCAAGTATGGGGAGGACATGGACCTGCAGGAGGGAGTCCAGAGGATGCCACAAAGATGATCAGGAGGCTGGAGCACCTCCGCTATGGAGACAGGCTGAGAGTTGGAGCAGTTCAGCCTAGAGAAGGGAAGGCTCCAGGGATACCTTAGAGTGCCTTCAAGTGCCTTAAGGAACAGCTGGAGAGGGATAATTTACAGGGGCATGGAGTGATTGGACAAGGAGGAATGGCTTCAAGCTTATATCATATAGATATTAGGAAGAAATTCTTTGCTGAGAGGGTGGTGAGGCCCTGGCACAAGTTGTCCAAAGAAGCTGTGGATGCCCCATCCCTGTTGAAGTGTTCCAGGACAGGCTGGATGGATCTCTGAGCAACCTGGGATAGTGGAAGGTGCCCCCAGCCATGGGAGGGGAGGTGGAACAAGGCGATCTTTATGGCCCCTTCCAACCTAAACCTTGCTGTGAGAGGAAGCACAGCCCTGAATGCAGGGGCTCCTGTTTGTCACAGCTGAGGGGTCTCTCTTTGTCCCCTGCAGTCTCCACTCTGGTACCAAGTCACGTCCTCCTGCTGTGCCAGCCAGGATGTTGGGATCACAGCAGAGCAGCTTCAGCCCCAAATAGGCTGCCAACCTCATCCCTGCTCTGTGTCACAGGCTTTCCTGTCTACAGCAAACTCATCTTGCAGAAAGGTTCTGTGGGGTTTATTGCTACAGCCACCTCTTCTCCTCAGTTCAGCCTGAAATCTGTGATTCTTGCCATTTGTTTTGAATCCATTCCCTGTACACTGCAGGCAGCCCACTGAGGGTGAAATGAGGTCAACAGGAGAGGAACAGACTTGGCAATTTGTGGATCCAAAGTTAACTTCTGTGCCTGGAACAGATGTTAAGCTCTTTCCCATGGGATCCTGAGGAGAAAACAACAGGAACTGTAGGTTTCTTGTCTGCTGTTGATGAGGCTGCTTCTCCTGAGAAATATTATTCAAGTCCTTTCTACATGTCTGTTTGTAAAGGAACACTATTCTTGTCAAATCAGCTAAAGATTATCCATGGAACATCATGATTTTACATGGTATTACTTCACATCTCTTAAAATAAAGGATAAGCGTGGGGAGAAATGGAGGAACAGGTAGATAAGCCTGTTCCCTGTATAAAAATAATACATTCGTGTTTACATTCAGTGTTCTGGAAGGCAAAATTAGCCTTTGGGACTGTTTTTAATTATATGAAATTAAAATGTGTTTGGGCATGCCAAACATCTATAGTTCATAATGAGTTTATTGAATATAATAATTATGGGCTCAGTAATTAAAACTTTTAAATTACTGCTATTTTATTTAATATAAATGATAAATCAAAGATTTCATTTGACTTTTTGTAAGTTAAGACTAGGATGTGTCAGAAACATCAATCTTAAATTTCATATTACAGTAATTTCATGTTAGGCTTCAACTACTGGAGTTGAATGCATATAAAAGCATCTAACAATTCAGAAATATTGCCTAAGTGCAGAGTTTCTTTTAATTTACTATAATACGTATGGTTTTAAATCATTTCTAACAATAATTATTCAAGAATGGTTGGGATTTTTTGCTTTTTAGGGCTGCTCCTCCAAACAAGAGCAGTTTCTGCAGTTGCTCTACAGGATCATATAATACACAGTCATCAGCTGCAGGAACTTTTATTAACAGATTCTTCTAAGGCAAGGACAAGAAATACCAAGAACTTTTACAAATCCCATGAATAAAAGAAATAGTCAGAATAGTAGGAGATATTGGACTAAGAAAAAAGAGCATGAAAGCAAGGAAGATGCGGAAAAGGAGAATCTTCTTGACCCCAGTCCTCCACATCTGACATTAGGTAAACAACTCTGATTTGTAATTTTTGTTTTTATTTAAAATAAGCTAAAATGTAGAAGCTAAGCTTTCTGTTCTGTAAGATGATTTAATGCTAAACAGTATAATATCTTGTTTTAAAATTTTTCAAAATGCAGCAGTTTAAGCCATTAGGTAAATAACTGAATTGCTATCAGTGGCTTTAAATGTGTCTTTTCATATCTGAAATGCATTTAAAATATTATTCTTGTGATAATGAAGGTAAAAAGGTGAAAGTAGTGCATCTTGATGAAGACAATTTCTTCATTAGAAGCAAGAAGTATTTTTAATATCTATTGACTGTCATAACTTTATATTCTCAAGAAAACATCAGTGATTAAATTGCATTTAGTTGGGGGAAGGTTCTAGCATCACGATTTTTTTAAATGGAGTCTATTGACTATTTGAAATGGTCTGGTTTATTCCTTATTCTGTAAAAAGACATTTACTAATGCTGCATGAAATGTATTCTTTGTTAATATATATCCAGCTTTGCTCAAAGTTAAAAAGGTTTGTTTTTACAATGGTCCTGGGGCTAAACCAGGGAAGAATTAACACCTGTAGTTAAATACCTTTTTTAAATTTAGAAGCAAACATGCAGCAAGATAAAAGTCACAGATGTGATGGCTTGGAATGATGCCTGGTGAGAAAACTCACTTTCAAATAGTGTTGTAATAATGCAGTTGTGGAGCAGCGACAGACACTATTGCTTAGAGAAACAAAGCCAGGGAGCATCTGAACACACCAGGAGACCAAATGTGCTTCCTGCCTCTCAGTTTCAGCCCTGTATTTCCCTTTTCTAAAGATTTCAACAGTATTTTTGCCATTAACATCTTCTTGTGTCCATCCTTTCTGCTGCCTTGATTAGGCATTACTTAAAGAACCCTCTGGCTCCAAAATTTGCAGGTTTGAGCATAATGAACTTTCATCATCATTAATAACTGTTTCATTTATTCTTTTTCATAGAAATGCCCTCTAGGCCTCCCTGAAGATCAGGTTGCCTTTGCCACAGGAGCTGTCACAGTAGTCCCAGCTCCAGAGGGAACACATTAAACCAGGGATGCTCCATCCAAGCACCTCTGCCTTTGGAATCAGCTCAAGGTTCAGAGGGAAACTTCCAATAATGCACAGCAAGAGAGTGTAACCAGTGATGGGACAAAGGTAATAAGATGAGGTAATTAGCACTATATTTACATGGATATAATTCTAAAGATGGGAGGGTTTTTTCTTTTGTTCATTTTGAAGAGAGGATAGCAAGGGGAAAAACAGAAGAGAGGTATTGGGGTTAACAGGAACATCAATAATGAGTGATTGTGGAAGCTAAATGCTGAGGTGAAAAAATGCAGCCCAAGTGTGAGCATGTTTTCTGCTATTATTAGAAAGACTAAGTATTTTCTCTTTAAATCACAGCACTGACTGAATTTTCCCACATGAATGTTTGTGCAAGTGATTCAAAAGACTGTGCTGAAATATATTTTGAAATTTCAATTGTCCCTGGGTTTTACTTTGTAGCATTTTCACTGATATTCTCATATTATTTCCAAATGCACGGGTCAAACTTTCTCTTCCTTAATAAGGATTGTGTGGTTTAAACCTCAAAACTGCAAAACTTCAAAAATGTAATTGAATGCAACATTTTCTTCTTGAGTTTATGGGTAATCAAGCAAAGTTTCACGGGTCTCCATCACTCTTTTTTTTTCAGTAGGAGCTTGATTCCCAAAATCCATCAGTAATTTAAAGGTTAATGCATGTAAACACTTTGATAGGGTTTATTTAAGGATAAATAACTTGGTTGTAAACAGGTGTGTCAGTAAATGGGTTGGGCTTTTAAACTCGATGCATAAGGATGAAAATTCTTGGATGTCTTGAGCTCTGAGAAAGGTAGGGTTTCGTTGCTTGTGTTTTTTCAAAGTGCTGCTTTGAGAATATCTCCATAGAGCTTTTTGCTTTGACCACACATCCCTCCTTGTGCATCCTCCTGCCAGTTTTCCTTCAGAAACTGTTGTATAAAAGCTTTCCTTCTAAACACCTGTATAGCCTATCTCTCACAAGAGTCCCATCTGGTTTGTATTATTTGGAAGTTCACTTTTGCTGCCAATCTCTTCTTGTTTGGCAGTTTAAATTAGCCATTTGTGAAAGCTTTAAACAAGCATTTTCTCTTACCCCGGGGATATACAGAAGGCTTTCCACAAAGCCATCTCATTTTCTTCCTTAAAACAGTCTCTGACCACAGTGCTTGGAAAGAAATCAAGAGCAGGCATTTTTTCGGTTGTGATACTGTCTTTCATGCTGTCACTGCTTTGCTTTCTTCATTCTCCCTGTACCCAGATTTTCTCATCACAGAGGCCCTCCCTCGATATATTGGGATAGCAAAATGGGATAGCAGAAGTCACAAGGTGGGGTCCATGTGAACCAAACCACATGTAGGGAAATCACTCCCCACGTTGTTCCAAAAACATAAACTGACCCAGCTTGAAACCTCAAAGCCATCCTGTTGTTCTAAAATATGGATTCAGATTGATTTATGTTTGAAGGATGTCATGACCTCACAAGGAAGTAGGTTAGGCAGATAGTTCAACTAAAGGGAAGACAGTATTCCTGATAGATCCTTTAGTATCTCTCAAAAGTTCTTTTAAAAGATCAAAGGCAGTTTGTGCAAATTTTAGATGATTAACGATATACATCTGTAGATGGATGAGCTCAGGAGGAGAATTGCTGCCTCGAAAATTAACAAATCCTGCCCTATAATAATGAGATACTTGAGCAAGGGGATCACCAAAACCCCATGATTTGCTAGGATCCCTTTTTTCTTCATGAGAAATGGGTTTGGATGCACAAGCTGCCTGATGGGGGTTTTGAAAGCTTACACAGAACAAATATGTGCTGCATAGTAATGTGAGATTTATGCAAAGAGTCTGGTATGAATGGAAGAGTTTACCCTTTCCTTCCCATCTAGGACCAGAACTCTCATCTAGGGGTCATCAGCTGGCATTGTAATTATTGTAATTATTATATTCTATATTTGTCCCTCTTCCTTTCTTGTTTTGTCAAATACCAATAAGGCCTCATCATGAACTCGACTTATTAGTTTGTTACACAAACCTTGGATATTTCTCCATGGATTTTGGTCAATCCAGAAAAGCAGCTGATTCTGGTCATCAAAGATGACAAAGATCTATTCCCTGCTGTTAGCATGTGTTTTTTACTGCTGAGATACTGACAGTGGACTTTAGCTGCCACTTGTGGGGGCAGGCAGGAATGATCTAAGTATTTTCACTGATTCCTTCTTTTCGAAAGCAGATTTCACATGTACATGCAGCAAGGAACCTCAGAGACATTGCTGGAGTTGGACAGGCTCAGCTGTAACAGTGACACTATCACTGGTGTCTTGGGACCAACCCTTTGTCTCTTCAAGTTCTTTATTTCTCTTTCTTATGTCACAGGCTCATTAAACTTCAGTATTTTGCAGCAGCAGTCACAGTTTTTTATTGTACCATTTCATTATTTTTTTTATTGTTAAGAATGCATAAATGCAATGCTGAGGAAAACGTCACAGTTCTGAGATTTTATCTATACTGATTATTTGAAATTATGATGTTACATTCTTTAGTTAATCCAATTTTAAGGGCTCTGAAAAGGTATCAAAATAAATTCAAATTACTCAGCAAATAAAAATGTACATTAAAAAAAATCCTGTATAAATCCTGTATGCAAAAGAGGTTCTAACAATTACTGAATAGTTAATCCATTAATGGTTTGGGTTGGAAGGGACCTTAAAGATCATCCAGTTCAAAATCCCTGCCATGGCCAGGGATACCTGCCACTCTGCCAGGTTGCTCCAAGCATTGTCCAACCTGTGGATGGAGGCATCCACAAATTCTCTGGGCAGCTGTGCCTGTGCCTCACCACCCTCCTAGGGAAGAATTTTTCCCAGTATCTAATCCAAACCTACCCTCTTCCGATTTGAAGCCATTCCCCCTTGTCCTATCTCTCCATGCCCTTGTCAGAAGCCCCTTTCCAGCTCTCCTGCTGCCCCTTTAGGTACTCAATCATAAGAAATGTGTTGCCTGATGGTGGTTTGTCCAATGATTTATATGAAGTATCTGTATAAAGTATTCCTAAGCAAGTGCATTATTAATGTATTTCATATGGAGAAATTCCATTGTCTGTAAAGGCCAATGGGTTTTATTGAGTGATTTGATGTTATTGTCCATAGCTCAGAAATCAGGAGTAGCTGAGCATCCTTCCTTGACACTTCCTGCTGAAGAACAGGTCAAAAGAAAGCAGAGATCCACACAGCATGGAGAATCCACACAGCCTAGTGCAATATTGAGGGAAGAATTTGCAATTCAACCTATGGTACACATGTAACAAAATAATTGTGTGGGCTACACAATTGTATTTACTTATTTTAATTTCCTGAGGTACTGCTGAAACTCATCAGCTGGAGGAAGAAATGAAGGAAAGATTCTACTTTTAGACATCATTTTGCTTTTAATAAGTGGACCAACTCAGTGGCCAACTTTGATATTATTTTGACCATGACATGGTAGAGGAAGATTGGTAGTATTTGTTCACTTCTGAAGTTATGACAGTGGAGAAGCCTTTTTATCTATTCTTGCAAAGCAGGTATAGGCTATTTTCTGCTTCAAACAGACTCCTGTTAGATATGATTCTGGCCTTCATTCATCGGGTAAACACTTGCTGTTTGTACAGTTCAAGATATTTTTTGTCTTCCTAAAAGTTTTGTTAATTGCAGTTTAGTACAATAGTTATTTCTATTCAGAAAATGAAGTAGGTGTACACCCAACTGCAGTCAGACACTTCCTCAGGTTATCTGATGAAATGCCTGCGTTTTACCTTGATGGCTTCGCTCAGTGCACATATGTAGCATGGGCATAAATACATCCTGCTTTATTGCATTGTCTCATCTATCAGCTTGAAAATATGAAGCAGAAGAGACAAGTGACTGATGGAAGTGAGAGCTGCTTCAGAGAGGTGATGATGGTAATTAGAAGATTATCCCAACTGCTAGCAAGATTCTTTCCACAGTGCATTTTAGGGTAGTTTTGCTGCCTGTTCTCCCTTTAAATTTGTTTAGATTTTTCACAGCCAAATCTGTGATGTGAATCAAAGTCTTTGAATAACCTTAGATACAGGGCTTTTTCTTCTTTTACATCAACATTAGCTGGAGGTGAACAACTGTCCACAGACAGGTGGGATAGCTGTGGAAAGATCTGCCAATTTCTGGCTACCCTGGAAGTCTGAAGCTTGACAAGAGAGAGCAAAACACAGCACTCATTAAAAAGGTTACTTTAGATTTGGCACAAAAAGGCAAATGCCTCTGGAATTCTTTTTTGTCCTCAGTGTTTCGTTAGCTTTCCTCCCTCAAGGGAAAAAGCCACTGTATCTGAAAGCTTTCCCTCCAGCTGGCTGCTGGCCATTAATCCTCTTGTGTTTGCCAGCTCGAGAGTGCTCACTGCTTGTTCTGGGTTTCACTCCTTTCCCAGTTTTGCCTTCCTCTGAGAGCCTACTGCTTTTTTTGTCCAACTCTGTATCTTTTGTCAGGACGGAGATCATCAGCACTTGGTGGGAATTTAGGTCAGATAAAGGTGAAGTTTTCTTGTAGCCTGTCAACATACTTTCTCTTTTGTTTTATTGTATGCGAGAAACGCTGCATTTGATGTGTATCACTTCTTGAAATGTAATGTCTCTGTTGGGAAAGGGGAGAAAAATTAATCAGATTTCATTTTGAATGTTTGTTTTATAATCTTTTCCTCCAGTCAGTAGCAGTTGCCATTTCTTCCTTTCTGCCACCCCATGTGTCATTAACACAAAATTCACGGATTCACAAACTAATTTTATTTTCACTCAAAAGATTGCAGTAATCACAGAAGGAAACTGATGACCTTTCAGGCAGTCAGAATTTTTCTTGTCAGCATTTTTTTTTCCTTTTCAGCTGTTAGAATGCTTTAAAGTCAGGTTTGGTTCTTGGGGTTGTTTTTTTTTTCCTTTGAAAAAACAGGTGCTGCATTCATGTTCCCATGTAGTCCATTAAGTGAGTACATTTTTATATAACTATTCAAGCACATAATACATGAGTCTTTTAATTAAACTACCTAAGTGAGTATCTTAATGAATTAAATGTAATCATCTTGAAAAGTAATTTTGATTCCGGATTTTTATGGTAAGAAATATAATTTAAAGCTATTTTATGATGAAGCACTTTATTCTATTTTTATAACCTTTTTTCAAAGCATATGAGAAAACAGTTTGCTACTGAGCTCTACAGGAGTATACTAACCTGGAACAATTCAATCCAAGAAATTGCATGTGAATATGTGGAGATTTACAAAATTGTCTTAATGCTTTAATTCTAAAAATATGCATTCTGTGGAGTGTTCATGGACTGATGAATTAAGTGTTTTTACATTCTGTAATATAGCCTGTTTCATCTGTACCAACGAGACAAAATATATTGTAAGTTTAATTATAATTATTTTTTCAGTCATGCCTGAAAGCCTTTGAAAAATTTACAGGTAAAAAGTTGTCCTGTGTGTAGAAAAGAGCATATCAGACCAGAGTAACACATGATGGGACATGCTTTGTTAAAATGAATGAATTAGGTAAGCCTTACTTCTGCTACAGGTGTGTCACTGGACAATATTTATTTCTTAATAATGTTCCAAGTGCATTAGACTTTTAGTAGGAAACTAGACAAAATGAATGCACTACAAAAGTTAAATCTTAAAAAAATGCATTAAATTATTGTTTCATATCAGTAATTAAATTATATAAATTCGAGTTTCCTCTTCTTAAGCAGAATTGTGTCTTAGAGAATTCAAGCTTCCTAGAGGGGATATAGTGTTAGAAAAGAGTATAAAGACTTGAAAGGAGCAGTGCCTCCTATGGATAGAAAATTAAGAAGGCAATTATTGGACAAAAATTATGTTGTATTTGCTTCCTTGGTCTGTTTCCTTGGTGTGATTCAGTTTCCTTAAACCAGAATTCCTGAATATCAGCTCCCTTTGTTTTCATTTATTCCTTTTTATTCATATGAAACAGGCAGCACTGGAACCACTCAATTGTTTTGTCAGTCTGTTCATTCCATCCTCTTTAGAATCTAAAAGGAAAATAATTAAAATATTTAATTTTACAACCTGCGTTTTGCTTAGAACAACAATACTGGACTTATTGCGAGGCTCTGTTTCCCTTTTGGGTTTTTTTGATAAATCAAAGTGATCTATTTTCCTATAGAATTAAATGAATGGGGTATGGTAAGGGGAGAAATAAATAAACCCATAAACGATCATAACTCCTTTTGTTGTTGTTCTCTCACTGAACTGGGTACTTCCATTCCACAGCTTTGCCCCTCCCTGACTTCTGCTCAGATGCAAATCAGACTGTAATAAATTAGGGTGACCCCATACAAATGAAGCCAGATCAAGCACTCTGCAGTGACCCTGCTTTGCCTTCCAGCACGCAGCTGCTGCTGCAGAGTCCTGCGCAAGCCTCAAGTTCTCCTTTCCCAGCTTCCAGTCTTCCCTCAGTTTTGTCAGAGCCAGCCCAGCTCAGCTTTTCAGGAACAAGAACTGCTCAGCAGGAACCAAACTGTCCCTCGGGGAGTGAAAGGAGACAAGCTCCAGGCCAGGCTCACCAAGAGCCTGGTTCAGAGAGCAGAGCCACATCAACAGCTGTACAAGTGCTGCTGGTATGTGCAGCCAGGAATCCTCTCACCCAAGCTGCAAGCTAAAACAGTGCTAGGTTTAGACCAACACTTAAACCAATTGTTTGGTTTTGGTTTTTTAAATCATTGCTCTGGTTAAAAAGAAGAGTGCTCACAGAAAAAGGCTTGTTACTGTCTGAGGTCGTTTCTCACACTTGCTGTATCCTATCGGAGAGCTTTGGAGGCATGAACCCACTCTTACTACATTCTGCATTTCTGATAGTGACATTCTGATACCCTGCAGGAGTCCTGGCAGACTGGTGACACAAAACTGGCACTGCTGTTCAGAGGCAGCATGGAGAGGAAGTCCTCTTCTCAGCTGTGACACTGAGACAGATTGCTGGTGGCTGCGCTGCCTTGGGAACCAATGCAAACTCCTTCCTTGCAGCAGAGAAAAATATATGAAGGTGACTGAAGAACACTAATGTTACACTCAAAAGGGCTCAAGCCCTTAAGTTTGGAATAAATGAATCTGTTGGTGGATTGTGATTGTCCTCGAGAACAGACTGGAACAGAGAACAGCATCACTTCGATTTTTCTGCTGTTTGGAAGTCTGGGGAAGCAGATGGATGCTTCTTTCCCAAGCAGGCTCTCAGTTTCCCATGGGCCCAAGATACCATGCTAAGCTATGAAATGGGGTCTCAGCAAAAGGAGGTTGAAGAAGGCTCTAAAATAAGCTGAAAGATGCAGCTCAACATCGTTAGTTAAAATTTCTCTCACTGAACTTCAGATGGCTACAGCAACAACCCACCAAGGCACCTCCCCTGGGCCAGCTTTATGCCCTCTGCCTTTGGTACCTGGCTTCTCACATCTTCTCACAGTTACAAAAGCCATGGGAAGGTCTTCATTCAACACAGTGCCCACATAGAGGCCTCAGTAGTAGGAACTCATTCTCAAATGTAACACTTCAGGATTTTACAGGGAACAAAACAGTCATCACTTTTCCACTTTCTATTAAGAATAAATTTATCAAGTCTTCTCATAACAATTAGTCAGGTTTGAATAAATGCAGTACAGGTCGTGATTAAAGGATATGCACTTGTTTTTCTTAGTGGCTTTCAAGTGGGAAGTATAGATGAGTTTTCCTGCTGTTGGCTCTTACACTTTTAAGTGTTGGTTAATGAAAACAGTAACAAAAGTCTTCACAAGGAGCTATCCATTTCCAGACACTAAAAAGCTTTTCTAAAATAAAATTTGCTTCTCAAAATTGCACTGTGCTTTTAAAATGTCACTCCCTAAACATTAGCATAATCAAATAGCATCACAATAGCAAAAAAAAAAAAAAAAAAAAAAAAACACAACTATTTTTTAATAACCTTGCCCCTTCTGGAAGGATCACAAAGGCTAAATGTCAAGTTTTATATGCTTAAATAAATATCACAAAATAAAAAACAAGGTCTGAAATATTAGTACTAGGAAAGACACATATTGCTAGTTTCAGGGTGCTACAGTAGCCCTTATTACACCTGGCGTTAAAATTTTTAATAATCTAGATCAAAGGAGATAAGAAAGGTCACTGAAACCAAAGAAGGCTACTTTTTAGCACTCCTATACACAGAGAGCAGGGTGCTGCTCCAGCATGTTAGCTAGTGAATTTCTTTGATCCTACCTATAAATGTCACTCTGTATGTCATTTAATTGTGGTATAACCTTTTATTGGTGCAATTAAATCTTTTCTAATGCATTACATTATCTCCAGCTCTGCTAAAAATCCTGCCATTGTTTAGGAAGCGAGGTAAGCCATTGTGAAATGATGCAGTTGACTTTAGTTTCTTCCTCTCCCCCTCCACATGATTTCTCCCAACGATTTTAATTTAAATCTCACCAAACAGTATAATGGTCCTGGAATTTGTTTAGTCGTTTGACTTCCTTTATCACACAGAGATGGTAAACATTCTGTTGCTAACCTGAAGTGGCTCCAAGCAGCAAAACTAGGAGGATATTAAACCAGTAAAAGCTTATCAACTGATTCATTGATATGCTGTAAATTCCAGCCTTTTCATTTTACTTTTGAGGGTTGCCATAAGTCAACACATTAGTAAGCAATTTGCTGACATTGGATCACTTGAAAAGGCTTCCCCGTGGACAAAGTTCACCTCGGCACTTTGTTTCATCGTTTCATTTTATCATAGTCTTGTGCTGCTGTACAGATGACTGATGCAGCTTTGCATACCGATGGGGGATTTCACAGAATCACTTTACGCCACTCTGTTCAAGCTTTAGGAAGGCACAGACATCAAATGTACAGGGTATGGTGTTTTCAGAAAGAAATTCAATTGCTCTGTTTCACTTGTTCTAGGATAAAAAAAAAAAGATTATTCAGTATTAGGCACTAGAGCAGAACAGGATTTCATATTTAAAACCTAGAATGTGCCAACAATAACAAATTACTCAAAATGCTGATTTCCTTTATGATCACATTGATAGTTTACACTGATTTACCAGTTAGCAAAAACTCTGGGTTAAATTTCAGTTAGGGTTTTTTTTTTCCCCAATCTTAGACTTTATTTACTGATTGATGGATATGAGTTGGGTCAGGTTATACTACAGAAAATCCAGGAGTAGCTCAAAGCAGATAGTATCTTAGCAGCAGAAGAACCTCACAGATGCCTGTCTCTTGCATGAGAAGTTTTCTTCTTTATTTTTACAGTTACAGCTCTGGAAGGTTCACTTGCTTACAAAACCAGGTCAGGTCTGGTCAGCTCTGATACCACTATAAATGAAGACCAAGCATAACTCTGGGCCAGAAGTGTTTTCCAATGGATCAACATGTGATGATGTTGAACAGAAATCACAAATTATGGAAGGGTTGGGTGTCAGCTTACCTTGTTCTTCCTGATGCCAGCATTTCATATGAAATCAGAAAGGACAGTTAAAATTGCAATGTAGAGATTCAGTTCTAGAACCCAGCTAACAGTCGGGTACAACTTACTAGGGTTGTTACTGATTAAATACTTAATCACATTAGAATATTAAATATATAAGCAGCATTTCACGAGTCATTCAGAGAGCACACAATGTCACCAGTCGGGATTGTTTGGAGACCACAAAGTGTAAATATTGGAGGAGGCCTGTGGTGGGACTCGTGTTTATTTGTTTAGTTTTACACATACCACTGAAGGTCACTGTGAATGCCTGTGTGGGAGAGACTGGGATGTTTCTTTCTTGACCAGGTTCCCTATCTGCTCTTTGCCACACAGAATTCTCCCACAGAGTACAGGAGGGGCTGCTCCCATCACTTTGGGATTTAAATACATCCACAATACAAGGGCTCTCAGGGAACTTTCTGTTATGTTAAATTGCTAAATTTATTAACAAGTAAACTAATCCTAAATTTCTACCAACAAATGGATACATCCTTTCAATATTCTCGTGTGTTAGGGATCATTTGGGAACATAGTACATCATAGCAGTCCTCAGCAGTGAATCAGACCATAGAATAAAAAGAATACATGAGATCTTGTTAGCAGCAAATTTAGGAAAATGCAAGTTTTTATGAATTCTTGTGAGTTTTCCACATAATTTCTGTGGGATTTTTGTGGGATTTGGGCTCTTGATTTCTTTTGGTTTAGAAAAGTTCATTTTAAATATTCTGATCTATGCTATGAAGGGTCACTTTTGCAGTTGGAAGGGAGCACATGTGCTGGTAGAGAAAAGCTACCAAAAGAAAAGAAGTGAAATTAAACAACAAGAAAGTATTCAGGTGCCATGAGGCTGTCTGACCTTGAGCTCAACCCTTCCACCATCTCACCTCCCACTTCCCAACCCTCACTTCCTGAAAAAACAGCTCCTTCTTTTCCTATCAGATTTTCACTCACAGGAAATGCATGGAGAGAAAGGCTCACGTTGCCTGCTCACGGTACAGCTGCCAAACCATCCCCTAAAAGTGCTGCAAGCATTTATGGGCACAGACACAGACAAGTCTAAGACTTGTGCAAGTCCCAGCAGAGCTTTCAGACACTGGGGTGCATCAGGAGGAAGTGGCCACAGTGAGCAGGGATTGCATTCAAGATGATTGAATTCAAGAAAAGCAATCATTTCAGGTATTTATTTTTTGTTGAGCCCATGTGGGAGCATCTTCAGATATGAAAATGAGATTGCTCAGGCCTATGTGCAACGTGCAGAAACATATTTAAGGCAGTAAAAAGGCATAAAAATATATCCTGAGGACAACACCTGAGATGCCTCTTCTGTCACTGCCTGTCAAAAAATACAACCCAAAACAGTCAACCAAACCAAGAACAAATACAAAGAAAGAAGTACTGAAGATATGATGTAGTGCCAGAGCTTAAGCTTGGAGGTTTATGCATCCACTTGAGCTCTGCATTTCCAAAAATACATGAGCATCCCCAGAGACAGCAAAAAGGATGATGAGAGGCCTCCATAAAACCATTGAGGGAATTAGGGGTCACCTCATAGGGAAATGTAACCTTTCAGGTGTGGGAAGATGCTGGTGCAAGCAGAAAGGCTTGTTTGACTATGGATGTTTGAGAACAAAATTAAAGCTCAAAGCATGGCAAGGGCCCTTCATATCTGACATTTACGAAATCTTGGACAATTAAACACTGGAATATACTGCCTAAAGACAGCACAGAAATCACGTTGCAGATAGCCCCTGCCAGGCTGGTTAAATAGCAGGAATAACGCAGCTATGTTTGATCCTGTGCAGCTGCATGGATCAGGCATCTCCAGGTCCCTTCCAGCCACATGATTCTTGAACTTTAAAAACAGCCTAAACTCTCCTGTGAAATGGAATTTAAAGTCTGAAGCTGTTGAAGTTACAGACACCTTAGGAAACACAGTGGTCAGGGGTTAGGATATAAAAATTGCCCTTCAGTCAAACTATTAAGCAATTGCAAATGGCTTACAAATTACATAATGAGCATACTTTGCTATAAACAATCCCCACTGGCCTAAAGCAGAGGGTTCAAATTAACTGCACACCTGTCTTAAAGCACAGAGCTGTGATGCCTCTGAATGTAGAGGAATCTCCATCACATTCCCTACCTCAGCTATTTTAGAAATGCAGCCATTTGAGAATCTCAAAAGCATGTTAAATTGGGAGGAAGAAGGAAGAAGAGAGAGGAAGAAGAAAGGAACAGAACTATTCATACCAACTGCTGACAGGATAATTTAGAATGACACAGATTCTTATTTTTTCATTGCTTAAAATCAAAAAAGGCACAAAACTCTGCTATAAATCACACTTTACCTTTATTGAAAACACAGTAAAAAAAAATTTCCTACAAAACATTCAGTGTAACATTTCAAACAAAGGAAAAAAACATATTATCACTGCGTTCCACAAAACAAATCAGCCTACCTAAGGCAGCAGATATTTTCATTTATTTTTTAACACAACAAAATATCCACAACAGAGAACATTATAAATCATAATTCTGGATGACCTAAAATGAACCAGGAAGGGTTTGGTGGGGTTTGTCTACACTGAAAACTGTTGGGATTAAAGTAACACTCAGAGCACAATTTTTCAGCTGTCTTCTATCTTGGTCAGATATATCCATGTGAAAGCAAAGTCAGTTGCTCAAGACTGTGGAGTTTACAAAGCCTAAAGCACAAATCAAGAGGAGACCACCAGTTCCACTCAGCACCGGCCAGCCTCACGCAGTTTAGACTGTGCATAGTTTTTTTTGTAATAATTGTTTTGTAAACCGTGATATTAAGCAGTAACACTGCAGTGTAACACCTGGATGTGCACAGGGAAGGTACTTGCTGGCTGTCACCATAGCCCAGCCAGCAGCACCAACAGCCACAGAAATGCCAGATTAGAATTCTGTTTTTATGGTCAAGATCCCCAAGCCCACAGGAAGCCAATTCCACATGATACAGAGATACTCTAGATCAGGGTGACAAGAGCACCCTGAGAACATCATCAGCCTCCTCACTAGGAATTGTAAAGACAAAATTTAGTGGAGACAAGAGCAACACATGATTTCTATTTAGGTAATACAGGGTTGGGTCCCAAACCCCACAGGAAGGGAAATGCACCCTTTTTTGTGTGCATGTGTTTCATACACACACACCAAGATTTCCCATGACCCAAATGTATCTTCTTTTTCTATGCACTTATTTTTAAAGCAACAAAAGTTACACCAAATTAGGCAAAAATACTTTGAACCTACCTTTAAGAAAGTAAAAGTGACTCAACTTTTTTTGTTATATAAAGCCAAGGAGGAGAAAGTACTCACAGAGCTTTTGTGACTCTAAGGTCCAAACTGGAAAAACTCATGGTTAGGGGGAAAAGGGAAATCATGCACCAACTAATTTTCTTCTTAAGCTTTTAAACACACCCACTGAATCCACTCTACAGGTATCACCATCATGCTGCTTCTCTGAATGATCAATTCACACGGGGAGAAAAGGCCCAAAATATGTTCATACATGTGAAAATACAGAAATCCAGAGAACAGATGAAAAGCCTCACCTCAGCACCTCGCAAAGCCTGACCCTGATGAGAACACAAGAGCTGCCCCAATGTGTGTCCACCTCCCACTGAGGGAGGCAGTGAGAGATGAGGTCTCTCTCAGAAGGCAAGCAGCAAAACAGCTCCACAACAGGAGCCACCCTGCAGTGATGGCCACTCCAGGGGCTCCCAGGAGCCACACCAGCTCATTCCCCTCACTCGGAAGTGGGGCTGTACCCTCACACCACTGGAAGCTAAAAGCACAAATATATGCAATGACTAAACCCTCTCACTCCTAATTCAAAATGACTTGAGCTCTTGGTAATTTGAGAGGACCCTCTAGTGACAGGATTGCTTAAATGGAATCTAGTGGTGAAAATCAAATAAGTAAAAGTGAATTTTTGTAATGGAAGAACAATTCTAACTAGGGAGTATCTCTGTACAAGCTATGTGGGAAAAGAAACACATTAAAGTCAAAGCAAGTGCCCCAATACTTCAACAGCTGGTATCTATGGAAGCAGGAAATAGATGAGGAATGCAAAACAAAGCCCTGTTCAGAAAATGAGCTTCATCCAGTGATGCTGACTATAAAACCTAACGTGATGAAGGGCAGGGAGAGAAGCAACAGCAACACTTGGGGTTAGTGATCAACAAACATTTAGAAGCAGCATCCCAAAGTGCTCAAGTAGGTACACACCAACATTCAGATACCTAGAAGCTAGAAGCCTTTAAGAACTAGGATTTCCTAATTTCTATATTGATGTAATGCCTTCGTAGAGATACAGCTTTTAAATAGCTTGGAATTCGTTATGTCAAGAATATCAGCATTTACAGGATATTTCTCACACTATCTCTGTGACTGCTTGGAGTCACCTTCTATGGTTGTTAAAGCGTTTAATGCTTTGTATATTTTAAAAAAATTCATGAGCAATAAATGAAAATTAACAGTTACTGATAAGATATGGTAATTAACACAAAACTAGCAAGCATCCTCTGGTTGCCGTTGCCAAGACAGAGATACCTTCAGAAGTTCACAGGCTTCTATAAAGTCCAAGATACTATTTCACTGTGAATCACAAAAGAGATTGTAAGAACTGATGAAGTTCTTTTCAGTGCCAGTGAATTACTGGCTTATTTAGAGAAAATACAATTGACATTTGTATACTAACAATACACATTTCTTCTTTCTCTTTGAAAGAAGAGTTTTAATTGCTTCACTTGTGAAATATTTCAAAAGCCTTCCATTAAAATTGCCTTCTGGTATGTTGTCTTACAGTGCATAAATCAAATCTATGTGGATTCTTCTGCTATTTCATGTTTCGTCTATCTCAAGAAGAGTATCTGTTCTTGATACTCTGGCCACTGACAGAGTATGACAGTGAATGACCAGAAAATACTAAAAAGGGAAGCAAACTGAGATGCTGGAAATCTCCAAGAATTAAGGCCAAATTTAGGAAAAAAAGTTTCATCAGCCCCTGAATTTCATGTAATATGTTTTCAGTGATCTGGAATTTTAAAGACTGACTAGGAAAATAATAAAAAAGAATCCACACAGGTGAGCTCCATGTCATTTCCCTCAGCCACCACCCTCACCCAATTACTGGGCACAGTGGGGACTCTGAAGTGACATCTGGTGTTGATTCCCCATGAGTTGTGTTCTCCTTCCTAGGATTCTGACCAATATTGTTGGGCTTTTAAGTGTTCGAGTGCAGCTTGCAGGAGACCCTCTCTGGCTGTGGTGTGGAGGGACTCAGTTCCTCTCAGAACCATGCAGCTCTTGAGACAGCAAGAAGCCAATTAAACACAGAATAGGCTGCACAGTTACGTACAGACAGAAGATCCTGAACAACTTCAAGCCTCAACAAAACAGCTGAAAGTGCCAAGCTCCAGCTCCAGAACACCTCAGCTATCACTTGGAAACCCCAAGACTCTGCAATTGCCACCAATTCCCACAGCTCAGCACCTGAACTGTGTGCGGCAGAGGGACACACCACAGGCTCATCTCACACCTTGATGAGAGGAAGGAGCATCACAACTTCATACAACAGAGAATGTGTCTGCCTTGCCTAAAGGGCGGGCAGGGGGCAAGGAGAAAAGGGGGCAGAAGTTGTATCACCATGTGGGTGGTGGCTGTGGGCTTTAGTTGGATCTCACTGACTGGGATGAATTCAAAAGCAGCATTTTTGTAAAGTTCAAATCCTGACAATGTGACTGAAAAAACTCGCCAGCTCACCGATAGCAAATTCAGTGTTCATGGACTGGGGAGGGAAGTGAGTGTAGGCAATATTGTCTCAACTTAGCACTAAAATAACAACAAAAATCCTAATTCTAGGAGGTAGGGAATCTTACTTCATTAAAGCTTCACAGTTCACAACAACACTTTTTAAAACAAAACTGAGCACATTTCTTTTTGAAGAGGTTTTTTATGTGGCCTTATTGTCCTGTCTCTGTTTAGATTATTTCATCTTCATTTTAAAAAATGCTATTTTCAACATCAGAGAATATGTTAAACAGGATTTAGCATGTTTTCTTGTATTTTAGATGCTAATCCACTAAGGGTAAGGCTCATCTGCTGTACATACACAACCACCCCACTTCTGGAAGAGGAAGAAGAGATGCAGAATAACCTAGAGCCTGCTTCAAGAATCCCAGGAAAGCCACATGCAGCAAGAGGCCAATTCCTTTCTGTTTCTACCTTATTCCTTACTAATGTAGACTGTAAATTCTTTAAGAAAAGGGCCATCATGTGTTCACTACACAGCACTGGGCACATGTGAGCACCACAAGTAGCATGAGCTGCTGCACAGACTCATGGGGTGAGTGGCAGAGACATGGTGGGATGGACAGGGCGTGCAGCCCCTTTGGCACTCATCACTCCTGGTGACACAAGGGACGATGTGCCACTCCTGGTGAAACAGGGGAGGATGTGGCCCCCAGATCTGCTCCCATGTCCATCCTGCTGAGCACCTGCTGCAGGAACTCCTCTGCACTGGTGCTCCAGGTGGTACTCGGGAACCAGAAAAGGAAAACAATTTGTCAAATCTTTTAATTTCTATGACACTAAAACAGACAACAGGATCAAAGGTATTGGAGGAACAGGGCCAAAGATAAACATCACATTACAGACAGTAAACAAAGCTTCCTATGAATGCAAAACTGTTACTTGTACAGTATCCAATACTATTATTTTTTAGCTTAAAGTGATAAGCATGTGTGCTTTATGCTTAGAAACCCCACAAATATTACAGTTCTACCATTGCATTTAATATTGTGCTACCAATACAGAAAAAAGCCAAAAAATGGCTAACTTAAAACACTCAGTTTACATCTATTTTTTGGTCTTGTGTGGTATCTAGTTGAAGATGGAAGCATTGATGTGCTTTTTGCCTCATAAGAAGTGAGGCAGATGTTAATGTTACTAAGATCAGCTGTATATACCTTGAAGGTATAGACCACCTGACTCTACATGAGTCAAAATACTAGGAATGTATTGTCAATATCCATAAATGAATTACCAGTTGCTTGTACTTAAGTGACCATATGCTTCTGTGAAAAGTATACAGTGACCTGTATCTTGCATGCAGTAAAAAGCTTTGCATAAGCATGTCATTTTCAAGGCCAAAGGTGTATTTTAATGTGGACAGTGTCACAATGTCAGCAGTTAATTTTAAAAGAAAACACTGTCAGTAGCCGCCCCAGGGTAGTTCTGGATTTCTCACCCACCTTGGAAACCACACAGCACCTCAACCATCCCAGAGTGCCCAGTGTAAAGTCTTCCCTTATGTAGCTATAACCCACACATCTGCCTGCAGAATCCAGCAGAAGGGGTGGGGACAGTCAAGGCTGTAACATTTGTTTTGAAAAAGAGTTTTGAAGTTTTGCCTGAAGCTTGGGTGCTTCTTGGCAGGAACTGCCCCTGCTCAGCTGAAGTAATTGCCCAACCCCACTTGCGGAAGCCATGCACACATTACAGTTCACCTTTTTCTGTGTTCTTGGGTCACTGATGCCAGGACAAACATCTCTCCACAGGCACGAAGAGCAAGACCTATGCTGGTTCACACTCCTAGGTTTATTCCTACTATTAATTTCTTCAGAGTGTATTAACTGTCTTAGCATTGTAACAGAAATATTTCTATAAAGCTAACTGGCCTCACACACCACAATTCACCAGTCCCATTTAGACATGAGGACAATTTTGGTCATACAATGACTTGCATGAAAAAGTGGACACATTTCACCAGTTTTTAACTATGATGCCAATACATAAGGCTACAAGCTCTGAGAATACCA
This sequence comes from Erpornis zantholeuca, assembly GCA_013400515.1. NCBI lineage: Eukaryota > Metazoa > Chordata > Aves > Passeriformes > Timaliidae > Erpornis > Erpornis zantholeuca. The sequence goes on from VZTN01028253.1 coordinate 43,286, forward strand.
GAATGATGCCCCTAATAATATATCTCCCAATATTTTAAATAAAAGCTCATTTTAGAAAAACTTTTAACTCTAGCTCCCTGTTATTGGTTGCAGAACTTTGACTCAGATAAAGATTTCTCACTAAAGTGTCAGCATTAAACAAGAGAAAAGATGCTTGTAAATCTTAGTGAAACCAAGCAATTTTACTTTTTCTTCCAACACTTGATACAACACATCAATAGTCAGTTCAATAAACCTTGAATTTATACTAATCACACACACAAAAAAAGTAGCTTTCTAGCATCATATTTACTACAGAAATATTTACATTATGCCCCAGTTCAAGTCAGAAAAGGCAGCTGCAAAAAAGATAAATCCTCATGTGTACTGGAGCTTGATTTTTGAAGCACTTTAGGGGAAAAAAACAAGCAGACATTCACACACACAGCAGTAAGGTCCAAAACCCAGAGCAGCCATCTCAGGAGAACAACCATAGAGTTTCTGACACAAGGTTTACCTTATTTTGGAACCACACTGGAGAGCAAGTTGTCACCAACTAATATAAGAACTCAAACTACAGACAGGCAGACTTGTTTTACAGAGATGGGAAATAAACAGGAACAGTTTCTGGCTCCTTACATAATGGGCACTCACTGAAGGTGTCCCCATTCCAGTCTGAAGATTACTTGTGGCCAAGCAGTACAAAAGTGCAACCAGATTTTGAATACTTACTTGGTATTTTTCTTTACTATAAACTCCTGAAAGGACTCCTAAGGCTGCATAAAATGCTACAAGAAAGGACATTACCACCCACTGATGCCATCCTGAATCTAAGGCCTCTGAGCAGTTAAACTGTAACACTGCAGAAATTCAAACTACCAAGACTGAGCACACAAGTTTTACTTACCGAACCACCTACATCATCTTTATAACCTTAGAATTTAATTTATGATATCTACACATATAGGCCTATATACATGTTCATGTGTACATTAAAAAACAGGCTAGTGACAGATAACTGCATTATGCCACTGAACAGAAATCCTGGTAACTGAAGTATAAATCCAAAGAAATTTACTTCAACTTAAACATTGTAGAAAACTGCAACTGCAGCCTCCTAGGCCTGTGCTCCTTGCATTGATTCCAGGTACTGCTTACACACAGTAGTTCATCAAGAATTTCACAGGGGGTACTAGGTAGGGTAAGGGACCTCCACGGCACAACAGCTCACAGAACTGTGAGAGCTTTGACCAGGGGTCTACACAGCTTTTTACAAAGCATACTAGGCTCAGATTTAACACTGAAGTTAATCTTAATCTTGGACTTCCATAAGACACTGTTTGACCACCAGTAAAGCAACCTGGCATTTGGAGCTAAGGACAGAGAGCTGAAAATGCTGGCCTTCTGAGAAAGCTCTGTGACACAGCCTACTGCATCCAGCACCAAGGGAACTGTGATCTCTACTGTCATTTTTAACTCACTCTCAGTAGAACTGTTTGTCTTCTGCCAAGGATACCTACTCCAGGTACTTTACATTTCCAGTAAGGGTCACATTGGCCTTCAAGTGTATGATTTCTTCTTTTTTTTTTTTTAATCAAGTCCCACAGTTATTCTTTATAGCTGTGTTTGGATAACACAGGAGGTACTGTGCATTCAAATGGTAGCAAGTTTAAAAATAAAGATGTGAAAATTTCAACAAATAAAAAGGAATGCATTATTCTCTTCAGCTTCCAGTCTTCAAGGCACCTCCTGCATTAACTCACTGGGAAATAAACAAGCAGACCAAAGTTCACTGGAAAGAGAAGAATCTGACACACATAATTTCCTCAGAAGCAGACAGCATCAAAATGAGACAAGGCTCAACCCAAACTAATTACTAAAAGCAATATAAAAATGCTGATGAGATGACAGGAATGCCATGAGGTTGATGTTTTCATCTCTGTTGATGGTAGGTAATTGTTATCACAGTGTTTTCTGATGGCCATTTGCAGAAGGCTTTGTCTCCGAGTCTCTTGGATTGTTTGATAGATGAAGTTTATCTAATCCTGCAAAACATTACAGAATAAGAAAAAAACTAAGACTCCCCCTTGTTTCATGTACACAGGTATTCTAAAAAACATGGACAATCCAAATTCTGCTTTGGGATTGTGGGCTTCACATTTGCTGAAGACCAGAACGGATGTTCTAACTCCTGTAAGAATTGCTTCTAGGAAATTCCCTCAGTGTAGTTTAAGTGAGAAATGCCCATTACAGTGGACAAGCACAGAAGCCAGAGAATCCTAACTTTCCATTGCTTAAATCACAGACTCAGACGTTAAGAACCAAGAAAGACTTGCAGTAATTTACCCTGTCATCTAAAAAGACCTAAAATATTTCTTTTAAATTTCAGCATCTTTTTGTAAATCATCCATTGCTGATCTTAATGTCACTGGTGATAACCAGATCACTTCTCTAAACTATTTATGTGTCTATTTACATTTTTAGGACTATACTATTATTGATTTATCTCTGTTTCCAGCCATTTGTTCTTACTGCACAATTCTCTATTTTGAGTGTGTATTCAAGCCTCATACCCTGCCCCAGGAAAGCAGTTAAATTACTCTCCTTTTTTTTTTTTTTGGGG
>VZTN01028255.1:0-61787 GCA_013400515.1 Erpornis zantholeuca
AGAGAAACCCCTCAGGTAAGAGAAGTACAGCCAGGTGCACTCCTTCCCTTCCTTCATGGATACCTCTTTTGTTTCTGAAATACCGGTACTGGTCATTATTATCTCTTAGCACCAAATGGGACAAAGTTCTATGAGAGAAAGAAACAAAAGGAAAAATCCTAACCCCTAATGAACACCACAGTATCTGCCTAGTGTACAGGCCCCAGGAAACTGGGCAAACCGCACCAGTTCTGTGAATTTGAGGTGCACGGTTGAAGTCCAGTCAGGATTTCAAGAGGCTTGGAAAAGAGCAGGCAGCTGAAATGTGTTAGTGCCCAAGTTTCAGGTGGTAGCAAGGCCAGGGTGGGGGTAGCTCACCAGTAATGTCCCTGGCTCATCCCTGGTAATTGTGAACAGGTGGCACCAATAGGGAGGTTCAGCAGGCGAGCGTTGCAGCACCTGGAACTGGTTACGAGGTAATAAACCTTGCTGACCAGAGGAGCTGAGGTAGTCTGGGTACTGGGGAGAGTTGTGCCAGTAAGGAGGAATTAGGGGAACAGTTCTCATGTGTTGTTTCAGCTTTAAAGGAGAGAAAGCTCTGCAAAAACCTGAGAACTACAGATGTTTGATTGCTTGAACAGGAACGGCTCAGGAACTGAAGGTACGCTTTGCTGGGTGTACTTTGGTGGTGGTTGTGACTGGTGAAGGGGCTCTCCTAGCCCTCGTTCCTCCCCTCGAGTTGGATTGTAATGATGATGGAGTGGCACCAGCCCTGTGGGTAGGGCTGGGTTGGTGAGTGTGGGCTGGGGGCTGCAGGTGCTGGCTGGTGCCTGGGGACAGAAGTTCTGTGGCCTCGAGGGGCTCTGCCTGTGCTGTGGCTTCAGAGGACAAAGAGAGCTTCACTGCCTGGGGCAGTGGGCTCTGGGGCTGGCCGCTTCCTTGGCTCTGAGCGAGTGTGCCTGTTTTTCCAAGTTTGTGGAAGTCATATTACCAGCTCTTCCCTGGGAAATGGCCTGCAAATTCAAAGAATAAAGAGGAAAAAAATATGTAAACTTGTTCCATCTGGCTTGCAGCCATTTAAAAACCACTCTTTCCCCCTGTAGCTATGAGGATTAGAAGCATCCTGTCCCTTTCAGTTGATGCAGAAAGTGATGCAGCAGTGCCAAAGATTCCAGGACCTGAGGATATGCAATTCTCTGAACTCATAAAATCATGACTTGGCAAAACTGTGTTAGCTGCAGAGCTGTTCATGCTCTTAACCTGTACTTCCCTTAAGCCAATTAGGCTGAGTTTCTGGAGAGGGCAATAATGGCTGGGCACACTCCTTTGAACCAATAATGTAGGTGGCTGGAGCAGATGAGTGGCCTGCTAATGAGGGAGTGCTGCCTGCTTGCCGTGCATAGCTAATGACCCTGGCTCCAGCAGTCCACGGCCAAGCAGAACAAAAAATCTATTTCTACCCAGGTCCTTCATTACTATCCAGCTGCACTCAAGTGAGCAGCTCGTTTTGGTGGGGAGAAGGGACAACAGCATGGCTGTTTTGGGGAGAGGTCACATGTCTTTTCCTGGATCAGACTCAGTTCCTCTTTAGGCATTGCTGTTCTTTCCCCTCCCTGCCTTTGCAGTGGTGTTGGGCTCCAGGAACAGTGTTGGGAGTGAAATGGGTTGTGATAGATGCTGCAGGTTATGGTGGAGAGGAGGAGTGCCAAAATATAGACATTTTAGGGTTCCAGTTTGGAGATGCCTGCCTGGTTAGTGTCTGTCACCTCTCCAGCCTCTTCTCAGGGGATAATACCCTTCTGCATGTGGGCAGGGAGCTTGGGAAGCAGGCAAGCCTCAAAATAAAAGCTTTGTAGTCCTTGTGAAACAGAGATTTCTCTGAGATTGGTCCTTGTCTGTTGAAATTAGCACCAAGGGTACAGGCAGGCCTGGGCTATTGTGCCTGGGCTGAATCTGCTGCATCCCTGCACTGGGGGAAGTGCCCACCCCTGGAGCTGGGATGATCTGGTGTGGTGCAGGGGCAAGCACTGGTACCAGTGTACCAAAGGCCAGCCTCCTGTGCAGGAGGCTGTGTCAGCATCCTTGGAAGGGCTGGGCTTGCTCTGTGTGAATTTCCTGATATGTGGTGGCAGGGAGGGTGGGTAGGTGGGCAGGGTACAAAATCTGCTGAAAGAATTCTTCCTTTCACCACATTAAACTCTTCTTGCAGAGCTCCTGTGCATCTTCCCTCCCACTTGAAATTATAAATATGTTTTTTCAGTGAGTTAGTGAAAAATCCAAGCTTTCTACTGTAAAGACCCCATCTTCAAACCAAGCCCTGCAAGACCTACATGTGGCAGTTGCTTTAGCTTCACTGGACTGCTGTGGTTGGTAAAAATGTATTGAGATGCTTCCAAGATGCTAAAGAAATAGAAATGATTGCTGTTAGCCTAATTTATTACTATTTAGCAGAGAACAAATAGGTTTTTAAAGGGATAATGGCAAATTAAAATTCCTATTAAGCAAATTTGCTTACCTAGTGCTTAGTAAAAAGTTGGGCTTAGATCCTACAGTTGCTTAAATGCACGCACAGCCTTACACAAGTGTGTAGGCCCAAAGAAATCTTAAATCTCTGCGGATATTAAATGTGAAATAATTAAAAATAGAAAACCCCCACCAAATTAGTCTTTTCCTCTTGGCACTGCTAGTCTGCACCTTACTCACTGCTTTTGCTTGAAAAATGAAAATCAATGAGGTCAGTTTTACTTCTGTTTCTAGTCAGTGTCAAATAGTTGGCCTCAACACTGGTTTTAGTAGGAGTGTGGTATTGATCCCACCTCTGATCTGCAGCACTGAGCATCAGCAGGCAGAAGGACACAGGCAGTGCCTGTGTGTGCTGGGTCAGGTGGGCTGTGATGGATCACATCCATAGGATGTGATGCTGTGCCCTCAGTTATGTGAGGAAGTATTTGGGGAGCTGGCTGCTGCCATCCAGCACAGGTGGGGATGTGCAGCCCAAAGCAGGATTCACTAATGAAAGGTTAGCCTGAAACTCTTTTCTAGGGCTGCTGGATGAGCACAGTAACCTGCTTCAGTTGTTTCTTGACTTACCTGACACAGCTGTGCAGCAGCTACAGCTTCTCTTCTGCTCTGTGTAGTTCCCACATCCCTGTTGAATGACCTAAAAGGGAGAGAATTTTGGTGAGGCCATGGCACAGGTTTCCCAGAGAAGCTGTGGCTGCCTGATCCCTGGAAGTGTTTAAGGCTGGGTTAGACGGGGCTTGGAGCAACCTGAGGAAGGTGTCTGTGCCTGTGGTAGGGCGTGTGGAAAGATATCTTGAAGGTCTTTTCCAACCCAACCCAGACTGGGATTCTATGATTCTAATTAGTAGAAATTGGTCTTGCTTTCCTTTGAGTTTGTACTGCAAATCAAAGCAATTATCTTTCTGCACTCCTGAATTGGAGACTGGCATTAATTTATTTTGTTAGCTACAGTTTTTCATGTGTTCTGGTGCAGATAATGGAACTGATGTGGTTTGTAGTTCACTTGTGAGCAGGTTGCTTCTTGGGATGTGATGTCACAGAGGTGGCCCTGCAAAGAACTGACTGAGGTGTGTTGTGGCAGAGAGATGTTCCAGAAGTCAGCACAGGCCTGTGCAGGCGTGAGCAGTGCAAAGCTGCTGGGATTGGTAATCCTGAACCAGGGAGACCATACAGAAGTGTTCTGAGCAGGGATGTGTGCCTGTGGTGGTTTGTCCTGAAGGTGGCTTGAGAAGGTCCCTTGGTTCCACTGAAAGCTGGTAGCTTACACAGAGAGCTGTGCAAATCTGTCATGAGGGCAGGAATGAGCTGCTGGAGGGGTTGGCATTGAACAGAGAGGTTGTGGGAGGAATTTTAGTGGGCTTTGCATAGCAAGGGAGTGGTATGGTCAGGACCTTTGCTCTGGGATTTCTAGTCTGTGGCTGGCAAGATGTCTACTGAGACCTTTTAGGTGATCTCTGGCCTAAAAACAAAATGTGTAGAGCATCCCTTGTTCCATTGATTGGAATATGATATTGTGGAGGCAGTGTGTGTAAATAGTAAACCAGCCATTTACCTATGCTCTCATCACGGTCACCAGCAGATTGCTTTTCTCCTTGTAAGCCTCATACCTTGCAGATCTTGGTCCTTGCTGGAGTCTTCCCTTTCCTGTCCCATTGTGTCTGTCACTCCAGGTGACAGTCTGTGGCCAGGTCTGCCCTGCCCATGTGGGGGCTGCTCCCCTAAGATGGGTGGTTATGAGCTCTTCATTAGCAGTTGACTTGATGAGGAAGGCCTGGGGGAGGCCGGAGGCGATTCTCGCCCCAGACACCCACGGTTTTGTGCCTGCTGTGTCCATATCTCAGATTTGAGATGGGTAGTGCATGTTCTGGTTGGAAATGACATGTGCTATAATTCCTGGAGCAAAAAATATACTTGTGAATGGGTTCCTTGGAAAAAGTGGTGAGTTCAGATGACGGCTTTCAAAAATCCTTCCTCGCTATTTGTACAATGACTTCTATTTGTGTGAAAGTACAGCTTCTGTGAGCACCCTAAATTCGAGAGGAGTTGGGTAAAAGGTTTTTTCAGCTGAGAGATGAATTTTTGGTATGCAAAACACTTTGTTTCAGATCTATGAAGAAGTTCTAAATTACTTTTTTTGTCCAGGTTTCCCTGGAACTAATCCTTTCTCTTGGATATGACATAGTTTAGGGAAATACTTGGATGCTTTGATACAGAATGTTTTTCGGTTGGGAACAGCCTGAGGTGTTTCTGGGAAGGGAAGCATACTCATTCAGCAGTCAAGGATTAATACAGCTCTGCCTGCATCCCTCTTAGGTGCCAACCAGTCACTGCCTTCCAGTTCCACTGGACTGGTCATCCAGGCAAGGGAAAAAAATCATGCAGAGTGTGCCTACTGAAAGCCAAGGGAATTGGCCCCAGTTTCCCCAGTGTGATTCTTACCCAGCCGCATAGATGCTGGGTGGCCCCTCATGGCCCTGGTCAGTCTGACTGTACCTTAAATTTCAATGCACTGTAATTGAATTTGATAAAAGTCAAACCAAGAGATATTTTGATGCACAAGTAACACCTTCCTATGAAAACGAATCCTTCTTTCTATTTTTAGTGTGCAACAGTGTCATTGCAAGTGTCTGTGTGATGCTTTTGTTGTGATAGATCCACCAGGCAAATATACTTCAAAATAGGCTTTTTCTCTTCTGTGCCTGAGGCAGCTGTTAGCCTTGGTGTGTGGGACAGCAAAGAGAACTCTTGTGGGGAGAGCAGGAGCCTGTTGGTGTCTCAGTGTCCTTGCCAGGTTGGTGGGGTGGGTTGTTTTCCGGGATATGGGAGTGGGTAGGTGTGAGTCATTCCTTGCCCTTGTCATTCCCTTGTTTCCTGAGCCATGCTCGCTCATCTTTCTGAGCACAGGATGTGGTTGGCTTTATTTGGAATGTTACAAGCATCCCCGTCTGAGTTAATTGACCAAGACAAATTTTGTTAAAAAACCTTGACATTAATAATGAGAAATAAGAGCTGGGAGGTAAAACACACACTCTCTAGACAAGCATTAGCAGTAACCCCACCCTTCCAGACTCCTCCTGAGGTACTATAGCAGAGAGCTTAGGTCAGTTAGTTTTAAAATTAACTTCTAGTCCTCAAGGCAGCCTTTAAATAGAGTATTTGAGCTGTGACTATTGCTAGTCTTTTTAGGCTGTATAAGGGAGAGGTGGAAGAGCAGAAACCCAGAGAAATCCATAACTGCTGGTTTCTGGTCTAATGACTGATACTGGGCAGACTCTTCATCTCAAACCCCCAGGCCCTGCAAGCTGAGCTGAGATGTGGTGCACTAGTTAGCACCAGGAATGGGAATGTTCCTCTCTTCCAAGGGATGCTCTCCACATGCTGTTAGGCTGCCCTTTGCATCCCAGACCCGGATTATTGTGATAATGCAATCCAAGTGGATGTTGTTCCCGCTCCTCTCACCCTGGGCAGGGGTGTGCTGATGTAGCTGTGCAGAAGGCTTGGCCTTGCATGTGTGTGAAGGGACCAACTGATACTGCTTTGGGTACCAAACATGCCCTGAGAAGCTGCATCAGTCTGAGAGGTGCAGAGCTGTTCCTTTCTCTTGGAACACTGGGCTAAGCCCAGGAGATACACAGGTTCCTTGCCTGAGATAATTTTAAGGTGGAAAAATTCCTCCGATATAAAGGAAAAAACAAAGTACCAGATTCTCTGAATGCCTGGGAAACAAGGTGAGGCTCCTGAAAGAACACCTGTTTCTTGGCTGGGGCAGTGATGGAATAATCTAAGCTGCTGGGACCCAGTGTGTCCTGTGTCAAAGCATGGCAGTGTTCATCTGCCTTTTTGCCTTCCCTTCCCTGTCCATGGGGAGGAGTATCCAGGAGGACTGTGGCTGCTGTGCTGCAAATCATATGTCTCTCCAAAGAAGCAAAGCTATCTCTGTTCCCTGCTTCCAGACCCAGATAGGAATTTGGGCTGAAGATACCCCTGAGGCTATCGGACAGCAGCAAAAGGAACATCCTCATTTGCTTCTGAGAGAGTAGGCAGAAGCTCAGCGCTTGGGATGGCTCCTGCCCGAAGTCCGGGCGCTGTCCTGGCCCCTCTTGGGGCGCTGTGCTCCCTTGCCTTCCCCTGGTGCCGTGGCCTTGCAGGCAATCCATCAGCCGGCGTCTCTGCCGGAGTGGCAGGGCTGCAGCCACACAGCTGATCGATACCGCCCAACCTTGACACGGAATCAGTCACTCGTGGCCAGCTCATTACTGCAGCCGAGCCGCTCGCCTGTAGCAGCCCCTTAATAGTCCTGCTCGGCTGCTGCCGAGGCACAGCAAAAGTGTTTGGCTGTCTTATTTACATGCGGCATTTCACCAGTCCCTCCTTCCCCTGCTCGCAGCTTGCCATCTGCTCCGGAGCCTCGGAGGAGACAGAGGTTGCAGAGTGGGGACAAGAGCAATCGTGCCTGTGCTTTGTCTCTATGGTGACTGAGTGCCCTCCCTTGTGGAGGCTGGGGGGGGCTGGTCCCAGGCCTGCCCATTTTAGGCCTTCTCTGTGGAAAACCTTTTTTCGTCCAGAAGATTTTGGTAGTGTGCTTGGCTTTTTTTCTTGCTTTGAAGCTGATTTTAGTTACAACTGTTTTAATCTGTTACGTGTTTCGGTTGCCTTGTCGTGTTTGCACTCTCCAAGGGGCGGCGAAGGCTTAGGATACTCTTCCTAGACAGCAGCTTTAAAATGGCAGTTTATTATTTATAAATTAAGGGACGGATGAGGTCTGGGAGTCGAGTTCCTGTGAGTCTATTAGCTGGGCAGGTTGTGCCCTGTGTCACTGCAAAGATGCCTTCCTCTATATCAACAGTATGGTCTTAGACTTGACTCCTGACCTTGGTCATGAGCCATTAATGATCTCTGAAGGAAGAAATGCACTGACACATGCACTTTGGGGGATATTTAGTACATCTGCTAGCATGCCATTGATTTCCATGAGCAAACTCACAAGGACAGGTTTCTTTTTAAATAGCTTTTACTTAAACTGGAGATTCTCTGATTTTCATAAGAAACAATTTCAGCCTTGGGAGTGAGGATGTAGAGGGTGGCAAGAAATTATGTGTGTGTGCAGCAGCAGGGCTGGAGAAGCAGCTTGTCCTGTTGGTTATGGGGCACTATCAGGGACCTCTTCTCCTCTTCCTCATGCAGTCTCTTACAAGGCAGTGTCAGAGGCCAAGGCAGAAAACTGAGGCAGAGCAATATGGGTAGGTTTGCTGCTTTGCTGGCTATTGTGGTAGTTGTAATGCTTGTCTGTGATATGGGAACCCCAGTCTCTGGCACTCAGAACTGAGGTGCAGCCCTGCTCTCTACATGAGCACTGAGGGTCAGACCAAGGTACATGCTACGCCTGCCAAATAAAGTTGAGATTTTCATGACTCTTAACTAGTTCACTAAACTACTTCAAGTGATTATGCTGTTTCTTTCCTGATTAGGGAAAAATTTTCAAATAGATAGAGCATGAGACTATTCTTAGATGTTTGGGGAGGAACCAACAGTGCTGTAGAGTGAGTTGTGTTAAAGGTATCTTTATCTGGAATGAAGACGGGAAGGCTTGCTCCAGGAAGCTTATGGGCAAGGAATGTTTTCTAATCTTGTGTTTAGAATCGCTATCTTAGGATCTCAGTTTATTTTCAGTGGTGAGAAAGAAATACGTGGTTTAATTTCCTTATTTCAGTGTGTTGTGGTTTAACCCCAGCCAGCAATCAACCAGTGCAAGCAGTGGTTTGAGTATTGAGGTGCCCTGGCCAATGGTTTAGTGCCAGGGAGGGAGCGGCCCTTTGCCCAGATCTTGAGCTTGGTGGGGATTGGAAATTGGAGAAGGCTGGCAGCTAAATGTTTTCTTTCTTGTCAGGGCCTGTGGTCAAGCAGCTGGCAGACGCTGGGAGCTTGATCCCCATAAAGGATCAGGAACAGATTTCTCCCTTATGGTGGGGGACAGCCCTTGCCATCAGCATGTCAGCACTGCACTCTGTGTGCACAACCTGGACATGAGATACCTGACTTGGTGAAATAAGGTTTTCACACCCGTGCCTTTCCATGTGGGGGTAGATACAGTGCTCCTGGGAAAGCTGGGTCTCTTGGAGTGTCAGAGTACTGCCAGCCTCTGGGGATTACTGCTTGTCTTGTACAAAGACCAGGCTTGTGCAGGTGCAGAAGCCATGCTTGCCCAGCTCTATCCGCAGACCCTGTGGAGCTGTGAGTGCTCCCACCAAGGGAGAGGCTGCGGTGGGAAGCTGCATCGTGTTAGCTTACAGGATTATGGAGAGGATTACAGAGGGGAGACACTTGAATGCTGAAGTCACAGGAGCACTTCAGTCAGCATTTGTGCTTCCTGCCAGGGCAGTCATTGAGAAATGAGGCGGTCGCAGGAGAGGGGGCTGAACAGTGCCTCTTCTCTTACCTGTCTGCCCTGCCCTGAAGGACTCTCTCCTCACATCAGTTGCTAATGAAGGGGAGTTTTGTGTTTCAGAGTAAGATTTGTAGGCCTCTGTTTCCCTTCTTGATTTCAAGACCTGGATATATGGTTTCACAGGCAAGGACTTTGTGCTGGCTTCTTTTGTGTACAAATGTAACTCCAGAGACTTGGAGGACAAAGGCAGCTTGCAGTGGCTTTGCAAACCAAGTTCTGTGCAGAAAAGACTGTCTGCAGTGCAACCAGACCTATTTATTGTGTTTCTTTCCAAAACATTTCCCCCATCCAAGTTGGAGTTAAACAGCAGATTAATTTTCTTTTATGGGGAAAAGTTGGAGCTTCTCTGTGGGGTGAAGTAAAAATAGATAATTTTGACTTGTTGCATCTTGCATGATTTCCTGGAATTTGTTCCCCTTGGAAAGGTTGTTGGGAAAATAAAACACCCCTCCTTGGCTGGCTGAATGGCATGAAGATGGAAGGGCTGGGCTGGGTGGAGGGAAGGCCAGGCTGACAAATCCCCTTGCTTCTCTGGAGACCAGCTGAACGTTGGCAGGTTCTGGGAATGCCAACAACTTCGTTAGTGGGCAGGCAATGGGTGGAGGAGGTTGGAATATCTATATTACTTTTTTATTCTGGAGTCACAAATAATCAGCCAGGTTATTAGGCTTCTAATCCTCGTGGGGCCCGCAGCTGGATTGGTATGTCCTGCCTGCAGGCTGGGCACTCTGGATCAAGTGGGGCTGCACCAGCACAGATAACACAGTTCTGGGATATAATGCTTTTCCTGTGACTGAGGCGGTCCCTGCAGTCCTGGGAGCACAGGGTGATCCATGACATCAAGGTCTGAGCAGCTGCCTTGTTCATCTCCTCCTTAGCCAGACCTCAGTTCCCTCCGCTGCAGTAATCCAGATGCAATCAATCTGGCACTTTCAAATATTTATGAATCATTGATGGGTTTTTTTTGAAGTTTGAAGTTGTAGCTTTCATGGAATTTGGTTTGATTAGCTGGAAAGTCAATATTTTCACTGCACTGTGGCTGAGCAGCATTAATTCCAGCCCAGGCAGCAGCAATAACAGCACCGCAGTGCTAATGGCTCTCTGCCTGCTCTGGCTGGTGTTTAGGTAGTCTGTGATGATCTTGGAGCATGTGGAGGAGCCTCAGAGAGGTGATAATAAAGCAGTACAGCTCGAGGTGAAAATTGGCAGAGGCAGGTAAAGAAGAGGTCTATAGCAATGTTTGGGAGTCTGCAGGGTGAGGTGTCGAGGCTGCCTTTCTTCATAAGTCATCTGTTCCAGCACATCCAAACAAGGTGGATTGCTTTGTGCCACAGCTCCCATTAACTTGTCGTAAAAGAATAAGGCACCTTCAGCAGAGTAAATCAGAACCTCATGGGACCAGACCTTTATTCTTTTTAGCTGATGCAAATAGGAATTTGATAGGTGAGCCAAGTTATCCTTGTCTTTACAGATGAGGGAATGAAGCCATAGGGGAATTGTATGAGCGCAGCAGAGGCACGGACACCATATCTTTCTGTCTCTTCGTGCCATGATAGTCATTGCTTGCACTGCAGAGCCCACCTCTCTCTTTCATGTCTCTAATACCTGTCCTGTCCCAAATAACCTGTCCCAGTCCTGTTCCAACTGAACCAAACAACTCTCATGCTGATTTGATATGGCTGAACGGGCTGACTGAGAATTTATAAGCTCTTTACCATTAGCGTGGGCTGCAGACAGAGCTTCCTGTGCTCTGAGGGTGTCTATCATTTGAGTTGTGCATGACAGTGAATGTGTCTGCATCTGTCAGGGTCTGGATATTTCAGTGTCATCCCGGGGGTTAAGTGCCTGCAGTGGAAAATCATGTTCTAGGATATTACCTTTAAATCCATGTCATGGTGCATTTCTGTCAGACCAGGTAGCACAAAGAAACCCAGTTGTTTGTAGCAGGAAATGTAGGATAACCTGTGCTCCCTGGGCAGCAACAGCTCAGTAGGGGCTGAGGAGGTTCTGCTGCATATGGATGGGATCAGCCCTTGGGATGCTGTGGCACTCTGTGGTGTTCCATGCTGACTCCATCCTGGGAAGCAGCCTTGCCTCTGCTGCTGAGGCCACGGGGACATGAGGGCCAAGGCCTTGAGTCAGATTTCTCCTGGAGCTGGGAGGCAGCTGACCAGCCCAGTGTGGTAATGGGATTACAGAGCACTCAGGGTGCAGAGCATATTTCAGATAGAGCTTCTTGCACACTGCAGGCCTGTCAGATTGCTGTGGTCTTGCTGAGAGGTGGCAAAAGGCATGAATAGCTGTAGCCGTGCCGCTCTTCTCGGGTGGGAATGAGCTGACATGCTGGTGTTAATAGTGTGGATCACAGGTGCTCTGACATGGAACTTAATGGCAGCAAGGGATGTGAGGAAGCCAAGAACTGAACTGACTGTGCCAGTGGCACACTAACCCTGCCTTCCAGTGCCCAGAGCCATTTTGGATGTGAATTTACATAGCCTGTACCTTCCATTCAGTTCCCAGCTGATCTTGTGCTCTAGGGCACCCTGGTGGTGTTGACATCTGTGAGAATGACAGAAGCCATGACAGTCCTGCTTTAAGCTTCACAGGCTTTTGGACAATGTAAATGATGCCAAGTCTCTTCTGAAGGAGAAAGTGCCATGGCAGGCTGTGGAGCCTCACCTGACTGTGCCAAGGTAGTCAGTGCTGTGAGCCTTTAGTCTGAAGGAGAGCGTACAGATATGTACATGCATAGCCCATCCTTCAGGAGAGAAAGCACAGTAAGTATGGGTGAGAGAGATGGCAGATCCTCACAGATTGATGCTGATCATAGAGGTGCTAATGCCTTGCTTTTACAGCTTGATCTTGTTGCTGTCTTTTGTGGTGGGTAATAAATACAAGCCAGTTCATGCACTTTGTCTCTTCTTTGGACCTTTCTTTAAATTTGGTCAAGTTCCTGATGCATGGATTGTCTTGACCCTCACCATGAAGAGACCTACCCTGGGATGATCCTGAGTCTCACTCTCATTTTTACTGCAATGCTTTGTTTCAGACTTCATTTTGGAGGATAAGACTGCATTCAGTCATGCTCCACAGGGTGCTAAAAGCCCGTGGTCTGGGAGATGCTCCAGTGGAGGGGGTTTTGCCAGCTGACTGGGTACTTCTGAACCTGAAGTGTGATGCTGACTTCCCTTCCCCGACCTGATTCTCATGCTCTCATTTCAAGGGTTTGCTTCCCGTTCTGGGTTCTTGGAGTGCATGACAAAATGTGTCCCTGGGAGATGTACATGTGGGGAGCGTGGTACAAGGATTCCCTCTGTTACATGTGAGGGAAGTGTCTCTGTACCAAGGCAGCTGTACGGGGCAATGCCATCTGCTCCCCTGCCATAGCTGTGGGATCGTGTTCCCATTAGTCACCTCCACAGGAGCCAGATCAATCCCCTGCTACTTTGCAGTCTTCCCTGCAATTGCTGCCAAAGGAAAAGAAATGTCTCTTATTTGGAAACTTCCTTTCTTACTCTGGCAGTGAATGAACTTACCTGGAACATCAGAGTTCCCAGGGCTGCAAGGTCCAGTTCCCCACCAGCTCACAATGAGATAAACCAAATGTGCAGTCAAAGGGGAAACCCCAAGGATCATGTGGAGAATGGCTGCAAGTCTCTTCCCTTCAGGCTTAAAATGTAACTTATTGCAGGGACTTGTCCATGGTTTTCCATTAAAGGACCACATCTGGAAATGCTGGCTCATTATTCTAGTGGGGCAGTTGTGCTTTGCTTGCTTCCACTGGCAACCCCAGCTGGACGTGGGAAGTCCTTGTCTTGCAGAGGACTTGCAGAGTCTACAGGTTAAAATGGTGTGAATTATCACAGAGGAAGAGGAAGGACACTTGCCAGCAGAATAGGGTGCAGCTGATTATGGGGAGGGCTTGAGCAGGCAGTTGGGACAACTTTATGAAACATGTATGGCGTGCACAGCAGTCAGATGCAGCCTGTGCTTGGCTGTCATGATTAGCATGATGTGCTGCTGGCACAGCAACACCTTCCCTTCTGAAAGCAGCTCTCACAAGAGGCACTCTGTGTGCCAATTGCAATGAGGTGACAGTGATGCAGGAGATAAAGAGCAGCCTGGGAGTGGGAATTCATGTTTTCTGATCCTGTTCTGGGCCTTTGAGCTTTATGATGATTCTGTTTGCAAGCTGCTAGGGAAGGGATCCCTGATGCCTGCCTAATGCAACATGCCTTGAACCCCACATGGAACTGTCATAGGGTTAAGAGCAAGAGCCCTCAGTTCCTTACAGCATCAGTAACCCTTGATATGCAAGAGTAGTGAAGCAAGACCCTGAAAACTTGTTATTTCTATTTGGACACTTGTTCTTGGACAGCTGATTATTCCTGCTGGATCTTATATCTGCCCTGGAAAAAAGAGGAGGTTTTCTTGAGATACCAACATTTTCTAATCCTGTCTTCTGAAAGAATCTGCAGTTCTTCCTACCTCTATGCTACCTGTGAATTTAATAAGTTTCCTTTTTGCTCCTTCATCCAGGTCAGTAGTGAAAGCTCTGAAGAAGGCAGGTGTGTGACAGGTTCCTACAAAATCCGGTTTGTCGATATGCTCTGCCTTTGTAGCAGGGGAGACTGCTGGTATCTGCTCTTTACACATGGCTCTCTGAGCAGTTTTGTGCCTGGCCTGTCACTGTCTCTCTAAGACCACATTCCCCTTGCTGATGGGAATGGCATGCTGGGCACTGTCAGAAGCTTTACTGGAGCGGAGGTATCTGATAGGGAATGCTGTGCCCAAAGCCTGTTAGGCTCTTGGAGGAGGGAGATAGATGGGAGTGATGTGATTTGCTCTTGACAAATCCATATTGGCTGCAACTCATCTCCTTGTTATCTCATTGATTTTTTGAGGGCTTGGAATTGGGTCTTTGAGGAAACAGGGCAGTGTGTGTGAAGGTACAAGAGCTTCCTTTCTGCAGTATGTGTGTTGTGTTGTTGGCCACTGCCCCTGAAGTGTCTCTCCTGTACCCCAGATGGCTTTTTGCTCCTCAGCACCCCCGTGGTGATGGGTGGGTGGTTGTCTGTGTCCCCTGGTTTTGTCACACCCTAGTGGCTTGATGGCACAGCAGCCACAGATGTGGCACAGCAGCCACAGATGTGGCCCTGCCACAGGCTTCAGGGGATTTGCTTTTCCCTCTTCCTTTGGAGGAGTGGTCTGGGATTCAGCTCCCTCTTGCTCACAATACGCCTGGTTGTCTGCTTGGGAGCACCAACAGCCTTCAACCCCCAGATCATCCCCCCCACAACATCCCTTGGGGTGCTGACCAGCTGTGCCAAGTGGAAGGTGAGCTTGTCTGTGCTGCTGTAGCAACAGTTCCTTTCTCCTGTTAAAGATGCTGCTTTTTCCCCTCCCTCATGAAGGAGGCTTGGTTAGGGAAAGGCAGGATGAGGCATGATTCCTTCATCCCTTTTGTCTGAGTTCCCATCAGGCATTGCAGCGCCAGAAAGTGACACCTGGCAATGCCAGCAAAAATGGCAGCACCAATTCCCATCTATCTGGAGGAAAGTCTAGCTAAGGCAGGTTATTTACTTACTCTTCTGTGGGATCATATGTGTGGTGCTGGGTGAGATTCCCATGGGGAGTATCTGCTGAAGGCTTGAGGGGCTGAACCTAAAACCTCTTGCTGGCTCAGGACTGGTATAAGGAGGGTATGGGGACATTTGTAGATGATACAGCTGATGTGTGGGACCTGGTGGTGACTCTGCTTTACCAGTCCTGGCCTCTCCAGGTCACAAAGCAGCAGAGGGATGCACAAAGCTGGCTTTGTTATGAGGGTGTTATCCCTTTTTTATGAGGGATAGCATGTGGAGTGCTGGCAGGCAGTGGAGCCCATCTCTGGGAGCTGGAAGTGACTGGATCCAGGGGCATTGGGGGGCAGCAGGGCAGAGGAGAAGGTCATTGTTCTGTTCTTTAGAGCCTCCAAAATGTAGCTGAATCTGGAGCAGAGCATCTGGGCTGTGCTTGCTTTGTTTATGCTTTTTCCTACCCATATGTCTAATTGGAAGTAAACTGTGCACTTGAGTAGAGTAGAAACTCAAGATACGTCTTCACACAGGTAGCACCAGTGGTTCAGATTCCCCCAGAGATGGCTGAGGTGACCTGGTAGACTTGCCCTGCAATGGTGCTCAAAAAAAATGTCAGCAGCCTCAGGGTCACTGAAGCTTCCTGCTGTCCTCTGTGGGGTCAGTTTGTGGGTGCTCAGTCCCTGGGCTTGCTTGGCTGACACATTCTTGGCTTCCATCTGCTCCTTAGCCACTGGAGAATGAGCAGAAATTCTGCAGCTACCAGCCACCGGGGAAGGAAAGCACTGGAATACTTAAAAAGCAATTAATGTTTGCCACCACAGATCTAGCAGTGCATTGCTCTTTCCAGTCGCATTCCCTGCCTCTGGCCCCCTCACCACCTGCTGCATTTTGTGGGTTTTCTTTTATCAGTTGCTTTTCATTTTCACTTGAGCTGTCAGTGAGAGCTGAAGTAGAAGTTCAGATTAAGTTTCAGCTGAGATGTGCTTTGCTGACAATTATGGAGCTGGCTGTGTGTGTAGCTGCCAGGTAGGGCAGGAAAACCAAAGCTTTTTAGCAGGCTCTGAGCAGACGGAAGCCTCTGCTTTCCAGGGCTGAAAATGGTGTTCCCAGGCTCCAGTCTGCACTGGTATAACCAGTACCACTTCCTATATGGAACTGGTTGATTCAGTCTAAATAGGACAACAGGTCTGTGCTGACCTTCTTGATAAACTGGAGCCTCTGGGCTAGCCCAGAGAGCTGCCAGCACTGCCTCCACTGAGGGGGAGGCTTAGGCAGCACCTGGAGAAGAGCAAAGTCTGCTCCTGCTGATGCATTTTGGTCTGATGCAGATTCTAGGTGTAGTAGAGAGAAAAATTGAGGCTTTGACATAAATCTCAGTTTTTATTTTTTTCATTGGGGCAAGTTCAATTTCTGTAATTACTTCCTTCAGGAAGCTCCCTGGCTGTATCTGTTGAGAAGATGCATCACCTGAGGCATAAAATGTAACTGCCATGATCTGGGAGGCAGAATGGGCCAGAGCCATTCATGGAAAGAGGATTGGCTTGGGCACCAGCAAATGGACTTGTAGAGCTGGTCTGAATTCATGGACTGTATGGACTTGAGATAACCAACACTGAATGCTGTTTTTTACAAAATGTTAAAAATATCCCAGATTCTCCATAAATCCAAGGGATGCAACCACAGTTGCCTAGCACAAGTGTGGATGACTGTCCTCCCTCAGAGCCCTGGTGGGAGCTGCAATACTTGTGCTGAGTTGATATTTTAAGGACCCTTACAAAACAAGTTGCCTGAATGTTTAGTTTGGTGGCTGGGCTGACCAAAGAGCAGTGGTTCAGGGTGTCCTGCTCCTGCTGGTGTCAGTGGGGTTAACTGACCTCATTCATTGCTCTCATAGGGCAGAAAGTCCAGTCCATGAACTTGCATGTGACTGGTGCTACATATTTTGAGTGGACTGCCATGCTTCCCAAAGAGTCCTACAGAGTTGTGAGAACTTTACCATCCCAGGGTGGAAGACCCTGCTCTCAGGTTGGCAAAGGCATCCCACTTTGCCCATCTCTGGGGCTCACTGGGTCATCGTGCCACAGCCCTGGGCTTTGTGTTGCTGCTGTATGATAGGAGCTCTGCCCCCCATTTATGTCGTGTCATTGCAGCCTGTAGCCAGGTGCCCCTGGCATCCTCTCCCTCTTAGCCCTGGATGATGGAAGCCTGATTTCCATCCTGCCACCTCCAGGCCTTTCTTTCCTTGCTGCTCTTATTTCCCTGAGTCACCAAGGAAAGCTGCTATTGCTGGAAGGACTGCCATTTTCAGAGCTGTGATCTCCCACCTGCCCTGTTCTGAGCTCCCAGTGTCATAGGCACAGCCTCGCTTGCTGGGATGTACTTGGCAGGAATGCTGCACAGTTTAGCAGTGGCCAAGGTGATCTCTAAAAGCATCTGTGTGTTGTTGAGATAGCACTTATCTTTTGGGAGAAAGTGAAGGACTGAGCAGGCCTGACCTCCAGAGCACAAATGAGACTAACACCTCATACATGAATCTCTCAAATGATCTCTCAGATCTCCTTTCACCTATAGAAACATGAAAAAATCAGCAAATACGATAGCCAGCTGCTAAAAGATGCTTGGTGGAAAGATGATTGTCCTAATGGGGAGCAGTGTGAGGTAGTATGGTGCTTGCAGCCGTGAAGGATGCTATAAATTGGGTCCTGTGTGATGATGAGCCACTGTTACAACATATGGCAGCCAGTGTGGGCTGTGAAGTCTGAGCCCCTCAGCGGGTGCCTGCTGCCACCCAAAATGGCTCGCAGCCATCTGCTGTGACTGCTCCCACGTCCTGCTGGAGGCATGGCCTGAGCCTGTGTTTCCTGCTTGGAGCCTTCGCAGAGCAGCCGCATCTTTCCCTTGGAGGGTTTTGGAAAGCTGTAGACCCAAATGTTTCATGTAAACCTTCATGTCAACAGCATGTCCGTGTGCTGGAGATGTAACAGATGCTTCCTCAGCTGTGTGCTTCCTCCTGAAGGGGGTTGGGGTGCTGCAAGTCCTGAAGGTTCATGTCCAGTCTGAAATTCCTCAAACAAGGCACGACAGTGAAAGTTTGTTTAAAATTCCCTACCATCTAATCTCCTCAGATGCTGGTGAGATAACAACATTTTTTACGGGGTTACTCAGCAACGAAAAAATATTTGGGTCAAGTTGAGCTGTTTACATTCATCTTGGTTTATCCATCTTGTAGGGAATAAAAGAAGTTTCTTGTTAAGTTTCCCCTCTTCATTTTATTTTTATCTTGTTGCTTTGTATAAAAAGTGTTCCATGTGAATCATGGATATTATGATTCCAGTCATGATGAAGGCCTTGTGACATCTCTCTGCTGTGGTGGTGGTACACGAGGGATGAGTAAGCTGTGCTCAGTGCAGTGAGACCCAACCTGATGTGCATCTCCTGCATTTCCTTGGCCTTCTGGTTTTGAATGGAGAAGTCCAGATTGTGAACCCATGTTGGTAATAGGGAGGACATTTATCTCCTGTCTTCTAATGAGGTGCCCAGTCCCCCAGTGTTTCACACATGATTCTCCAGTCTGTCTGTGAAAATGCTCTTGAGGGGCCAGACCTGTTCTTTACACTCATATTATGTTCTCATGGACTCTTCACTTTCTGATTCAAAGTGAAGTTTCAAGTAAAAAAATGTCTTTCAGAAGTCAGTTTCTGATTTTTGTGTGATCACAAAGTCCTGAAAAATAAACTTACTGAAGGGTTGTTTGTGCTGGCCCTTGTCTTATGGAAGGCTTAGTTTTCTGTGGGGCTCCTAAAAAACATAATTTGAGTGAAGATCATCCCATAGCTTTAGAAGAAATATCCTATGCCTATTCCCATGTATTGGCTTCTCTGATTTGTGCTCTATGTCCTGGGGCTCTGTTGGTCTCATTGAATTAAAATAATGGAGGCTGTAAAGCTAGAAATGAAACCATCACTGAAGGAGCTCATCCTGTCTGTGAGCCCTCTGTGCTCACCAGCCAGGGAAGGTGTGCTTCCCTTTGGGCCTCTTTGGAAGCGTTGCCATTGAAAAGGATGGAGAAAAAATCCCCAAAAGCCAGGCTGGAGACACATGATGCTGCACCAACTCCAAGGAACTGCCAGGCTTGGCTAAATAATCTGAAAGCCTTATGTGTTGTTAAGGTTGAGGGTGTGATCCTAACACCCAGGGGCCTGTCCCATGCACAGAGCCTCTGGTGTTGCCACAGGATTCTGGGTTAGTTGTGGATGGCTGCTTCCAGGAATACCTGGGACTGCCATGAGAGGTGAGCGTGTCATATGCACATGAATGGGAAGTAGGTCAGCGGTGGGGAGCAGGTCTTTGTGTGGGCATTAACATGTTTGTGTGACTCAGGGAATGAAAAAAAACCCTACCAAAACTGTGTTTTATCCTTTCCTTCCCAGTGCTTGCTGTGAAGGGAAGAAGGGGTCTTTAGGGACAGCAGGACAGATCTTTCTCTGGAGCAAGTCTTTGTAGCTCTGTTGATTTAGTTGGCATTTCACTGATTAATACCAGTTGAGAATCCAGGCTGGAGTGTTTTGTATGCTTGTAAATAATTGAACGCCATGTGAATACAATGATGTAAGGGAGGATGGGAATAAAGCAGAGACACTGAGAAATTTTAGATTTTTTGCAATGAGGCTTTTATGTGGAAACACATTGGCATCTTGGCTGTGAGGCACTATGGTTGAGTGTGAGGGTTTTTTCATCATAATTATAAGGACTAGAGCTGGAGAGCTGTTGAAAATGTGAAAAATGGCAAGCACATGTCAGATGGGGAGAGGGAGGCTGCTGCCAGCTGTTTCCCCCTCCCTCTGCCTGACTAGGTTTGATAAATATGCATTATTTTTTAATACTAAAAATGAGTCCTAGTTCTGGCAAGGTGCTAAGTTGGGAAACCTGGAGATTAAAGCCCTCGTTATCCAGGGTGAAGCAGTAACAGCTCAAGCCTCCCCTGTGTGCTGAGGGACCCAGTTAATGCTCAGCTGCTTCAGTGGAGGCCAAGAGATACTGCTTGTGGTGATGGCATTTTGTGGGGTGGGCTACCGGCTCCTTTTACACACTGGCTGCCAAATCCATGCCCAAAAAAGATGTCTTTTGACAGCCAGGGTTGGTGGGAGCTGATGTTGACCTGTCCCTCTCCTCACTGCTCTGGGAGCCATTTCCAAATCCATGCCTCTCCTGTTTGTACTGTGTAACATAGCTGTGACAGCTCCAGCCCCTCCTCCCAGGGAGATGTGAGGTTAGGAAATCAATTGATGTGTTTAAACCCATCTGCATGTGTGGTTTAGGGACAAGACACGAGCCAAGGCAGTGGCCTGGGAGCTGGTGACTGCCCTTGGCTGCGCTGCCAGCACTCCAGGGAGCCTGAATGGACGCTGCTGATAGGCAGATGTGTGCTTCAAAGCCTGGAGGCTTCCCAGGAGCTCCTGTGGGAGGAGGTGAAGCTGTAAGGACTGGAAGTGGGCCTGCAGATCATGGATGAGATTCTTAGAGCTGTGGGTTGTGCATGATCTGGTCACCCAGCAAAGAGGGGCTGCATCTGCCTTGTATCTTCTCACAAACCAGGAAGAGGAAAATGTGGGTATTTGGAAAGAGTTATTCTTCTTTCTAAAAGATTAACGACTGGGTTACAGAAAGATTCAGGTTTGGTTAGAGCCTGTGGGCTTGTCTTCTTGCCCATCACAGAGTAGAAATTAATATCCCTAATTTCTCATCCCCTCCTGGGCTGGGGCTGAGGCAGCTGTGCAGCAGCAGCACAAGGCAGGAGCTGGCTCTGCGTGCTTGCAGGACCTGCTGCTGCCATTTCATGTCGTACCCTGCTTGGGCTATTGGGGAATTGCTGTGCTCACTCTCTTGGGGAAGCCTTATATTCTTCTTTTCTTTGTCACTGTCTTGAACTTGAAATAGAAGTCAGTGGGGAATGAATGAGGGGTTTGTGCTGCGTGTGGGGCAACATAATAGTGGTGACAGATGCCCTCCATTTCTTGGACGATGAGCACAGCTTAATGCCATAAGCCATTTTTATCCAGAGCTTGGAATTTTCTTGCTGTAGTATTTATCAGTTAGCTGTTCACTACATTGCAAATCCCTTTCTGCTGCAAGATCTCTGTTCTGCTGGTCTCTGTGTTGGGACAGCCTGCACAGACTGTGGTGACCCCCGTTGCTGCCCCTAGCACTTGTCCAGGAGGGGCTTAGGTGGGAATGGAGTACTACTGAGTGGTGAAGTCAAGATAAACATGTGCTGGGTGACACAAAATCCCATGGATGGTTGTCCTTGGGATAGTGGCACAGCGGGAGATGAAGGAGCAGAAGGGGTGGTGCTCTGAGAGCAGACGGTGCCAGCCAGGTGAAATCCCAACCCTGAAATCCCAGGTGTGATCCACAGTACTGCTGGGGGTCAGGAGTGTGTGTTTGCCTGTGTTCTGAGGGGAGGTGACACTTTGCACTGCTCCCTGTGTAAAACCAGCAGTCCTGTCCCAGGAGGGCAGGCAGCAGGAGGGCAGGATTTAGGGCCTACAGAGGTGGTCAGATATGAAGCCTGTCAGAACAGTCACTGCAGAGGTAAAACCAGAGCCCACGGGGAAATGTCAAACAGCACTTGTTAGAGAACATGGTGCTGGGAAAGAATTCAACCCTTGCCCTGCAGACTCATTCCAAAACACATATTAAGGGTTACCTCCAGCAATGGGACCTTGAGAACCAGCTGGAAAGCAAGAGACTTGCAGACAGTCTCAGCTGCTGGCCATGTGGTGCCCACAGAGTAACATGCTTTGTCTCTCACATTGACTTCACTGTGTTGCTGTCATCAGAGACTAAACTGGCATTAGGTTCAGCTTGGAGACTTACTGCCACTTGGGGGGTTCTGGTGAGCCATTGATGCAGCATTGAAATATTTATTTCATAAGAATCCACCAGGAAAACTAAATTTCCAAACAAGCCAGCCCTGTGGGGGTATTCTTTAAAGGACACTGAAGCAAATGTTGAGTTCCCTGAAAAGCATTTTTTCTTTAATGGTACTGGGACCTAGGGTGCAAAGCTGCCTGTGGCAGGAGTGCCTGCCTTCCTCTGGAAGGCTACAGTAAGTCCCTGGGCCAGGGGCTTCCTATGTAATTTAAATGTATGAAAATGGAACTGAGTAATTAAATCATCCTCATGACATTCCTCATACAGCAAAGACCTGATTTCTTTCTAGCGACCAGAGTGAAATGCCAGTGGGAATTCTGTGCCTGAAACATCAGTGCTAGTGCATTGCCTTGGCAAGGAAGGAAAACAGTAGTAAAATGCTAAAATAGCGAGACAAGCACTGCTTTCAAACCCTCCTTTGTACCTGGTGTTTCATTTGCCTCAGGCTTCCCAGAGGTCTGCCCTGCTCCGTGAACTCCCTGGGGTACATCAGGCTCACTGGTCAAGGCTGGGGACAGGAGCCTGGTGTGTGTGTCCTGTTTGTGACCTGTCTGTGATTTCATCAATGAGAAGCTTTTAGGAGTCCCTGGGACTGACCCCACACTATTGTCCCCACAGGGCAGGGACAGTGGGGTGCCTCCACATAGTTTGATCTTACATTAAAACATCAAGTCAAACCAGGAGTCAGACTAGAGGGGATGCTTTGGGCTGGTTGATGGAAGGCCTGTGGATATCCAGGAGGGTGGGGGTCTGTCCTTGCACTTCTGCCTGTTTCCCAGGTGCTGGCAACCCCTTAATCACAGCTTGCTTGCTGCTGAGAGGTGGTGGAAAGGGTCAGGAGCTGGAGGAA
Source organism: Erpornis zantholeuca (assembly GCA_013400515.1). Taxonomy (NCBI): domain Eukaryota; kingdom Metazoa; phylum Chordata; class Aves; order Passeriformes; family Timaliidae; genus Erpornis; species Erpornis zantholeuca. The sequence goes on from VZTN01028255.1 coordinate 22,310, forward strand.
GGCAAAGCTTTTTTATTGAAATAGGTCGAAAATGCTCAAGTGCTGACTTTTTCATGCCTGTATGTTGCAGGGGCACTTGTAAGAGCACTATTTAAAAAAAAGAAGAGATTTCTAATCTATTATTCATTCAGGAAACATCATTTCAGTGTAAAATAAAATATTTTCCTTTTCTACCTCATTCTTAATATACTCTCTTCTCTCTCTCTCTCTCCCCCGCCTTCCCTCCACCCTGCAGTGCTCCAGGGAACAGTATGTATGAAATTATTTTGTAAAATCCAATAAAAATTTTAATCAGGTCAACATCATTACAGGGAAGGAAAGTGATGGAGCTTTCCTGATCCATAAGAAAAAAAGCATGTAAAGGAAAAAAAGCAATGTAAACATGCAGTTGTAGAAAGAGGAGCACAGAGCTTCACACGTGGACACCATGCAGTGCCTCTTCCTTCTCCTGTCTCCATGGAGCACAGTCTCACTTTCAGCCAAATGCAGGCACACATCTCTCATCCCCCTGCACTTACACCAGATATACTCCAAAGTAGGGAATCAAGGCATATTCTGACTTGGAGGGGGCCCACAAGGATCCTCAAAGTCTGGCTCCTGGCCCTGCACAGACACCCTGGCAATCCCACCCTGTGCCTCAGAGTGTTATCCAAATGCTCCTGGAGCTCTGGCAGCCTTGGGGCCATGCCCATTCTCTGGGGAGCCTGTTCAGTGCCCAGCCACCCTCTGAGGGAAGAACTTCTTCCTGGTATCCAACTTAAACCTCCCCTGGCACAGCTCCAGCCTTTCCCTTGGATTCTGTCACTGGTTTCAGGGGCAGTGCCCGCCCCTTGTGAGGATGCTGCAGACCTCAGTGATGTCTTGCCTCAGTTTTTTCCAGGCTGAACAAGCCAAGTGACCTCAGCCACTTCATTCATGACTTCCCCCTCTAGATCCTTCTCCACCTTTGTAGCTCTCCTTTGGACATTTTCTAATAGCTTATGCAGGCAAAAGTCTTTGGCCAGTGCCCTTTAGCAGAACACCCACCTCTAGGTAGAGGTCTTTACAGACCCTGAGGCCTATATGTCCCAATATTGTCTTTAAACCATGGTTGGTAAAGCAGTGGAGCCAGCCAGTTCTGTGGCAACTCTTCTTTTTAATCCCTGTCTCTCCAATTACTATGGAGGGGAATAAAAAGCCCTGGTAGCACACGGTCATGCTCTGAGGATTTGCATAGTGTATTAAGGCTTGCTAAGATCTCCTTTCTATCCTGACATTTACAGAAACTGCAGCTGCTGAGGCTCCTCACCATCTTCCCTCTTTCAGATTAAATCTGAACTTCTAAATCTGCCAGGAGGGAGCAGAGGGAGGGATTGGGAATATAACTGCCTTGCTCTGACCTCGGTTTGTTACCACTCTCTGAAATGTGGAGCTGGGCCAAGCGATAGGAGTGATGGATGTCCATGCAGGTCAGAACCCCCGAGGGAGAGGAAAGACATACCAGCTCCTAAAAGTGACATACTGTTGACTTCAAGGGATTTGCAAAAGCCTCCAGGAACGAGTGCTTGGAATAATATATTTTTGCCATTGGATTCCTTGAGAGAGTGAGGGAGGGGCTGGCTACCACCAACACCCTTGCCACCGAGGTCAAGGTGGTGGTTGTGGATGAGAATGGAGCTCTGGAGATGAGCACCATCCTCTGAGGAGCCCACCCCTGGAGTGGGAGATGTGATTCCTGAGATCAGCACAGCTCCTGGCAGAGATGCCCATGTCTGCACTGCTGGGACATCTCCCATGCCATGGAGTGCTGCTTTCCTCAAGGAAGCAGGGACCAATGAAATAACCATGGATCCTTGTGCTTTTCTGATTCTTCTGGGGCATAGGATTGTCCTGGAGGCCTAGGTAGGGATGGTTTTTACAATTCAGAGAGGCAGAGATGGGAGTTTTAGCTCATGGGGATGAGGGTGCCTGGTGTTTTCAAGCTGGAGACAGTTGAGGCTGAGTGGCGGTTGAGTTTCCTGGGAGGGTGATATCAGCAGGAACAGAGCAGGGACTGGCAGGGCCATCAGATGCCCTACAAAAGGTAGATGAATTCCACCCTGGGGCAGGAGATATCTGTGTGGGGTGGTGACTTGGTGGATTTTTGAGAAATTTCAGAGAAAGGCTGGAGAAATTCAAGTTCTTGTTAACTTGTCCTGAAGTCCATTTTCAAGGGAGGTTCTGTAGCTTCCCAGGAGAAAGTTTTGATGAAACAATGTAAATACGAGAAATGTTTATGGTAAAGTGATTGCCTTGACCAATGATATGTCTTCATCTCTGTTTTGTTGTGGATTCCTGACTGGGACACGGTCAGACACACACACACAGATGATCTCTCCAACCTAACGTGGCTGGAGGGAGAAAGATTTGTTCTGGTTTCTTGATATTAATAAATAAGCCTTCTGAAAATCTATGGAGATGAGTGGTTTGTGGAAAGGCCCTGGAGAACTAGAGCCGCATCATCGCAACATCTGTGTGCACTATATCCAGCAAAGGTAAATCACTGAGGTTTGTCTGGTGCCAGCACTGACTGGTATCAGGCTGGGAGTATGGAAGTGTCCAAGGGCAGGGTGGACAGGGCTTGGAGCTACCTGGTCTAGTGGAAGGTGTCCCTGGCCCTTGCATGGGGTTGGAATTAGATGGTGCTTAAGGTGCTTTCTAACCCAAACCAGTCTGTGATTTTGTGCGTTGCAATTCATCACCTCAACTGTCCCCTCTGTGAGGTGGTGTCCCCCTGTGTGGTGGTTTCCCATGTGCCTTGTAGGGACATGTGGTTGAGCCTGTGAGCTGGAGCCTCCACTCTCTGCTGGCAGATGGGCTAAAATAGGAGTCGAAACATTCAGCACTTTGGAAAGAAAAATAAACTCCCAGACAAGTGCCAACTGCAGCAACCATTCTGGCAGAGCACTGTGGTGCAGGGGGATGGGGTGACAGCCTCAGGGGGCTTGGGAACATCCCTAATGGGAAACACCCCGGCCAAGGCTGTGTGCACCCGCAGCCCACCCGGCAGCGCCTGGCTGTGAGGGTGGAGGCGGGAGAAGGCGCCCTGCCCATGGCACACGGGCTGGCACCTCGCCTCCTCCCCGGGAGGTTTTTTGCCACCCTCCGAGTACACACACGCACACATCATACGGCTCTGACGTTATTCTCGTTTGGTTGCTGCAAAGGACTCAAAAATGTCCATTTTAGGGTTTTTATATTTTGGGAGCCAGACTGAAAAACTTTTTCATGGCCAGTGACAAGCAGCTTATGGGAAACAGATGAACAATACTCCCAGGAATTTCTCTTATTGCTGCCTGTGTTTAAAATACAAAGTTAGAGAGGGAAGGGGAGAAAAAAAATAAAGTTTTTTAGGCTGAATTCCAGTTGAGTGCTGAGATGTTCCCTGTAGCTCTCCCTGTAAGGATGCCGATCTCAGATGATGAAAGTAGGCACGGAAAGCTTGGCTGGGTACAGATCTGATTTGGAGTGAGGCCCTGCTGGAAAGTTGCTGGTCCTCTCAAAGTGTTTCATCTTTCCAGGAGCCCAGAAAGAAATGCAAGTGCACCCTGAGGCCAGTGGCCATGGGACTCTCTTCATGGTGGCCACAGCCAGGTCTGGTGGCTCCTTCCAGAGAAGACGAAATCCCTCTGCTCTTTCCACTGTGGAGAACTAATTAGCTTCCAGGGTGGCAGGTGGTGATGGAGGACTTGGTGAGTACCCTCAGCCACCACTGGTGCCTGCAGCAAGGATGGGCTGCTTGGCTTTCACTTTTCCCGGTGTTGTAGATGTGGCTCTGTAGGTTCTCCAGGATCAGTGCCTTTACCTGCCTGGTCCTGGCAGCTGGATCTGATCTCTAAGCCCTGTGCTGCTGCCTGCAGGGCTGTGCTGGCTGTGGCCATAGGCTGCGGCTCCCTGTAATAGATGGCAAGAGGGACAGATGGCCCAAGGGGTAAATAAATCTTGCGAGCTGGGTGATATAACAAAGCACTTGACCTTTGCCCTGGTGGTTTATTTTGTAATCAGTGCCTGGCAATTGATTTATGGGATAATCAATCTTTCCCTCTCTCCCTTCCTCTGGCCTTGGCGTTGCCTGCACCATGGTCCTTGCTTTTGAGTGATGACTCCAGGCTACAAACAGCACCGGGGGACAAGGCTGCCCACCCCTGCCTTCTTTCCCCCATGCCCAGAAGTGCTGTTTGCAGCCCCACCTGCCCAGTGAGTGTTCATTAGGTAACCCTCATTCCTTTGGCAGGGGCAGTGCTCTCCGCCTTGCCAATCTGCAGCGCTCCTGGGCTGACAACTGGCTTCCCAGCACCTCAGTTTATAACTCCAGCAACAAATTGTCCTTAGTGAAAGGCTTTCATGCCTTGTGATGGATTTCCCCCACATAATTTGAGGCTGTGAGCATCCTTGCTCTTCCCAGAGATGCATTCCACTGGGAAGCTGCAGTTGGAGCAGTGAGGCCTGTGCAGGGGTAGAATTCTTGCCCAGGAGATGCTCGTCCCTTGTGTGTGCTCAAAGCATGGCTGTGAGTCTCCAGGGCTTCAGGCACAGGGCAAAGCCAAAACGTGCCCAGTAACAGGTGAGTAACTTCCCCCTGGCTATAATGCCCAGTTTTTCATCTTTTGTACTGTTATTCTTCTTTCTTTTGTACTGGCTTCTGTTTTCTCTTCTCAGCACTGTGCTGCCTGAAAGCTGCATGAAGCTGTGCTGTGGGTTGGGGGCAGGCAGAGAATGACTGTGGTGCCCCTTGGAATGGGGCTGGCAAAGATGTGGGCTGCGTACTCCACTGCTGCCCAGTAAATCTGTCCTTCCTGGGCCCTGGTTCTCCTTTGCTCCCTGCCTGAGAGGCTGACTCGCTGCTCTCATAGCTGCTGTTTGGCCAAGGCTGCCCGAGCAATTGATAGAGACCTTGGAGTGATCTCATAAATATGGGACTGGGAGGGAAAGAACAAGTGAGGGAGCTCAGCTTGTAGCGGGTGTGTGACGGGGAGCAGGTTCACCCAGTCAGCGATAGCCTGAGGAAGGCATCCAAGTGTCAATTCCAGCAGCAGGGTATCTTTGATAAGCCACAGAGATAGGAGCAGAGGAGGAAAGCTCTGAATCTCAGCAGGCTTTACTGGAACAGAGGCAGCAGGGCCAAGGCTCTAAGTTCCTGAAAAGCTCTGGGAAATGTTTCCCAATCTGGATAGCATTAAATTTTGGCTCACATTTCTATCAGAGGCACATCCTAGCAATGAGTGCTGACTGAGACCTGCACATCTCCCACCTGCCCTGAGGACAGGGTGTCATGTACCCTGCTTTGAGCAACCACGGTGACATGGTGGCACCAGGAGAGCTGCCTACTCTGCTGGGCACCTGTGGGACAGACTAAGGGGAGCTCTGGTAGATAAAAAGTGCTCCTAGCAGGAGGCTGCTGGGAAAAGAGAGCCCCAGCCCCTTGGCATGTAGGACCAGCTCTGTGTGTATTACTACCTCCATAATCCTGAGGTGATCCTGATGGGGATGTGGGGCTGGGCTGGCTGTGATTGTTCTAGTGATGGCACCTTTCCTCTAAGGTGTTTTTAAACATCTCCTTCTTCCTTACAGAAAGTCTTTCCTTATAATCTATTCTTGTCCTTCTCTTATTTAAGTCCATTCCTTCTTGTAATACATCATCCTTGGTCAGCGTTAAAGGTTGGCAAAGCCTGAGGGAAGAGAGGAAAGAGTTATAATGTCTGAGGGACTAAAGGTTTGATTTGGATGCAACCACATTTATTCAGCAGCAAATTACATCTTCAATCAAACCAATGCAAATCAGGCTCCCAGTTCAGTCTATTTGTTTGGACTTAGTGAGTGCAGGGGGATTCATTATTTCTTGTGCTTCCCCCCATCCCTCTAAGTTGCCATGCGCATGTACAGACCTGCGCACACTTGTCTGTAAAACTCTCTTCCCCCAAGGTGATGTGCTGTTGGGAATAGGTACATGATGATCTCTGGGTTTGGGTAGAGCCTGTATCCCTTGGGAAAGCAGTAGGAAACAGCAGTTTGTGCCCAGTGTGGTGCTGTACCAAGGACGGGAAGGATACCTCGGAGCTGCAATTAGACCTCTCTGAATAATTCAGTTTTTCAATGTGGTGTCTGAAGTAGAACAGTTAAAAGAATGTCTCTGGGAGACTGACAGTGATCCCTTGCTCCTCGCACACACCCTGAGGAAGAAACAAACCATGAAAATCCATTTCATTTGTTTGGGGTCATTTCATTTTACTTCTTGTTTGTGCATGCCAGCTCACTTCCTCAGTGAAAAGTGCTCTATTTTAGAAACATCCAGGAAAAATAAGTCAGATCTGAAATTTTCATTTTCAGTTCTTTTTTCTGAGGTTTGTCTCCAAATTTGACCTGTATGTCTTTGGACTGGAAACCTGCATTTTAAGGTGCGGAGGTGAGAAGAGAAAGGGTAAATTCATCGCTTTTATGAACAATTTCCATTGCTTTCATCCCAATCTGCCCTGGACACCTGTGTGTCTGTCCCTGCCTGAGCCTGCTGTAAAACCCCTCTAAGTCCTTCTCCTGCACCTCATGCCCTACAAGAGGGCTGGGGACTTGTCCAAGCCATGAGAGGGACCATGGGCAAGCCGTCCATCCCATGCTGCAGCCATACTGACTTGGGATGTGCCGGCTCCTAGCACAAGGATAGGAAACAGCCCAAACATGAAAGCAGTGATCTGATTTCCCCTGGGCAGAGGGAGGCTTCTTCCTTTGTAATCGTCCCTTGTTTCTGGAACAGCCATGACAGTGCTCTCAGAGAAGAACACACTTGTGGGTTTGTGTTTGATCTGGTCTGACACTCCAGGAGAGGTGAGTTGGGTGCCTGCTGTGTCCTGCAGCACTCCTGAGCTCCTGGGTGTACATGTTTCTCCCCAGAGCCCTGATCCTGCACTGGCCCATGCTGCCAGATTCAATAAAACTTGACCAGGAAAGCTCAGAAGAAGGCTGCAAGGTCTGGACTGAAAGTGGTAAATCCTTTGAGGCTGGAGGTGTCTTTATGCTGTATGCGTGTCGTGAGGGATATTTTGTTTCTGCTTGCAGCCTCCTGTCATCCTTCCCTACCAAGTCCAATCTGGATTCACTGCACAGAACATTTTGAGCTGAAAACAGCTCAAAGCACCTCCTGGAAATGCTAGGAAAAATTTCCATACTGAGGATAATGAGCGGTGAGTGAAGAGGAGGGACACAGTGGGAATTCCTTGCTCCTAGAATTCCTTGCTCCAAGCCAGAATTTCAGTGCCACAGAAACTTTGGAGGATTTAATACATGGGTCTGGGTTTGTTGTTTTTGTTCACTCCTGAAATGGGTCAAAAAGCTTTGCATTTTTTCATGGATCCAAAATCATGCACTATATTCTCTCAGAAGCACTGCAGCTGCTGTGGTCCTGGTGCTTTCCCAGCTGCAGGGCTGCTCACAGCTTTGAGACTGGTTCCTTGGGGTTGGTGTTGGTGGTGTCTGGCAACGATGTGTTTCTCAAAGAAGTGTTCAAGTAGTGCCAGGTAGGCTGGAGGCAGGGACACTCCTAACCAGTACAACACATGTGAGGCTCAGATGTTTGCCCTCTCCTTCAGCTGAAACCTGCTGGTACAGGCAGGGTTGGTGGGTTGACCAAGCCTGTCTTTCATGGGTGAGCACAGACCTCCACCTGCTGGGCCCTGGTTCCTCCATCATCCCCAGGTTATCTCCTGGCAGGAGCTGAGGTCACCCCCCGGCTGTCAGCAAAGCCCACTGTGAACATTAGGTCCTGCATGCAACCAGCTTCGAGCTGGCCTGTGGCAGCATAGAAGAGATCTCACAAGCACCAAATGAGTGCCCTTGTTTTCAGAGGGGCATGTGGCCCCAAGTGCCAGCTGGTTTCCCAAGTCCCTGGATCCATCCCTCTTTTCCAGGAACCCTTCTTATGTTGGGCAAGGGAGGCTTGTCTCCAAACTCCTTGTCTCTGTCCCAAGCAGCCTAGAAGTTATCTTTTGTAGATTCTCTGCCCTATAAATATTTGCATGTAAAGCCAGAGTTATAGACCATGTTATTTATGTGGAGGAAATGGATATTTAAGGCTGCTCATCTTTGTTATTGCCCACATTATATTCAGGATGCCAGACCCCTTTTTATAGGGGAGCTGCTGCTGTAATCATTTCAGAGCTGGCTGGTTTAGGGCTTTAGTTCCTGATGCCTCTCACCTGGTGCCTGTGGGAGGCTTGGCTGAGCTTGCAGATGAGGTGCAGTGACTTTTTCCATTCTTTGGGATTTCCTACCTCTTTCCCCTTTGATCTTCCCTTCCTAGACAGGCCAGGGTTTTTTTCCCTTTTACCTTACACCCTGTCAGCTCTCACACACCCCTTTCTTTCCCACAATTCCTGAAGGCTTTTGGACATGCTGTCAGTGACTGCTGGCCATTTCTGGTGCTCTGGTTCCAGCGCAGGGCTGGCCCTGTGCCCTGCTTTCCCCGATGCTGATAAGCTCTCCTTGGCAACAGCTCTGAACTGGCAAAACATTTCCCTTATCCTGCAGACCTCTTGAGGACCTGTCCTGCCTTGGCAACACAGATCATCTTTCCTGGTTTTCTGTCTATTTTTTCATTTGCCTTGTCTGTCTGAAGACCTTTATAATGCCAGCAGATGGTTTGGTTCAGAAGGGCTCCCCAGAGCCCATCTTCTGCCTGGACTGGGATCTCGGCATCTGTGTGCAAGCACCCCATGGGTACCTGAGGTTCCCCGGCCCCAAAGGCCAGTTCAGTGTTGCCTGTGGAAGGGGCTGTGCTGGCCTGCCTCATTCCCTCACCTCGGGTTGCTAAGGTACAGCTAAAACTCTCATCCAGAGTGTCATCATCTCACGGCTCAATTCCTTCAACATCCTTTTCTCTGGCCTCGACAAATGCAATCTTCTTCCACTCCTGCCTGTTCAGAGCTCTGCTGCAAGGATCGTTTTCTGTGCCTGTCATTTTGCTCGTGTCACCCATGCTTTACTTGCTTTTGCTGGTTCCTGCTGGCAAACAGCAGTTACCTGTCTCTGCTCTCCAGCCCTTTCACAGCTTTCTTTGCTGTTAACCTCGTAGTCCCTCTCCACACGTGGTTTCTCACTGTCACTCAGCCTCCGGTGACAGCCTCTGCCAGCACTCGCTGTTGTCTCCCAGCTCTCTGCTTTCTGCTTCAGTGCCTCTTGCTCAAACAGGAGCTCCCAGAGGCACCCCACAGAAATGTGTCCCTGGCCTTCACCCCTCATTTACCAGCTTCTGTCCCAAATTGGTGACAATGGCTCGGGCACAAGTGTGGGAAACACCTGTCTGTCAGGCAGTGACCCTGTTTTCCCTTGCTGTTCTTCCATCACCTGCTTAGGCTAAAGACCTTTGGGGCAGGACCTTTTTTTAGCAGTGTTTGCCTAAAGAAATGAAAGCTCGTGAGACCCTCCTGGCTTTGTGCCTGCGTAATGTGTGCCTGTCCTGCTGCCATGCCTTATGGAAGCAGTGGTGAATTCAAGCTGAATTTGGCAGGCTGGGTGGAGATGTTATGTCCTTCCAGGTTTCATGAAAAGCAGTGTCCAGATATCAGAAGGGGACCTTTTCTGGTGCCCAGGGTATGGAAGCTGGGTTTGTACAGCTCAGTGCTGATGCGGGACAGGCTGAGTTCCTGCCCCATCTTGCTTGATGCCTGCTCCATTGTGCTTGATGGTGGCCCAGGGGAGCTTTCCTGGTCCTGAACCTTGCTGGTGAACCTCCCTGTACACCTCAGGGCAGCATTTGCTGTTGCAGACCAAGTCTGGCCCCAGACACATCCTACCTGGACTAATGTGGAGCAGGGGCAGGGTGGAGGTGATCCTGAGCAGCACATAGAGCCCCACTCTGTGCTGCAAGTGCAGGAGGGAAAGAAAAACGCATCAATGCCTTCGCCTGCCCTTATGGATTTTTCCACCATATTTTATAAGCGTTCATTTTTATTTATGTGAGGTTAAAGTCAGTCCAATTTGGAAATCAACTTGTCTAAGGAGCTTCCCTCAGATCCTATTAGCTTCATGTTGTATTCCTATTCATATTTGCTAATGCCGTTCACCAGGCTGACTGCAGTGGCGGCTGCAGGAGCTGATAACTCTCTCCTTGCCAGGCTGCTGGGGCTGTGAGCTGGTGGCTCTGGGGACAGGAGGATCTGGCCATGCAGTGAAGGGCTGGAGGTCCCAGCTTTCCAGCTTCCAATAGCATGGGGGGGTCAGTTTCTGACCTCTGCTCCCACATATCTCCCCTTCCTGCACCCAGCATCACCAGGACCCCACCTATCACTGCAGGCATGGAGGGCACTTCTACCTGGAAATCAGTGGCTGGTTTGGACAGAGAACAGTTAAGAAGCACTTGGGCTATCCTTGTAATTAGAGAAATTCCTGGAAGAAAATAAAAATAAATCCATTGAGGGCTTTTAAAGGAGAGATAGGATGCCTAACTCAGGAAGTCCGTCAGCCGCAGATTGCCGGCGGCTGGAGGAGCATCCTGGGGAGGTATCAGTGCACGCTTGGCTGGCTTTCACACCCATCCCCTGGCATTCACTGCTGGCCCCTGCCAGGGAGGGATTGGCAGGATGGATCTCTGCACTGGAGCTGGATAAGCACCATGTCCATTCCAGAGGCGACATTTCCGTAACCCCAAATCAGCTGCCAGGATTGCAGCATTGAGGTGGGGGTCAGCACCAAGCAGGAGCAAGGGTGGCTGCCAGCATGTGGGATGCATCCCTTCTTTCCATTCCTACTTCTCCATGCAGGTAGCACAGCCCACCTCTCCTGAAGCATTCTGGCTGCCCTGTCTCCCCCCTGCCTTTGATTATTTATTGAAGTGGTCTGATACTGGGCGACTGTAATTAAAAGAAGAAAAATACACACAGTAAAATGATTTCTAAAATGGCAACACACTGGATGCAGTGAAGCAAGCAATGTATTAAATATTTATAGCCACTGGTCTGCTGGGGGGGGGGAATTAAAATTATTTAGCCTGAGAAAAACATTTTAATTATTTAATTTGAGGGGAAACCTCCCCCACAGCTCTCCTTAGTAGTAAGCCCCAGACAAATGACAGCATAATGTAAGGTTTGATTAAAATCTGAATGGGATGAGGGCCTGGAGATTGGAACAAGGAGATGAAGAGCCACGTGGTTGTCACACGAGCCAGAGGTCCCGTTGCTGTTCTGTGGCAGATCTGTATGTGTGATCCTGTCTTGCAGGGGAATTCTTCCTCTCCAGGTGTGGTCTGTGCTTGGCAGCAGTTAGCCAGGGGTTTGTTCAGTATGTGGGAACCTTGGGGCTGGACAGGAATGCAGTGACAGTGTACCCGTTGTGGCGTAGGACATGGCAGTGAACTACCATGACTCACCCCCTGCAGCAGGAACTCTGTGGCCGTAGGTTGCTCTGAAATGCTCTTCTGGGCCAGGAGCTCTGGTGTGTCTGTCCCAGCAGCCCAGCTGCACCAGGCAGGTTCTGCTGAGCTCACCCCATGCCAGGCATGTGGCACAGGGCCCCCCAGGTCTCACGGCATTTATACACCACATCTGTGTGGCTTTTCCTGGGAGTCTCCATGCTCCTCTGCAGGAATGGTGCTGGGGCTGGTGTCCCATTGGCACCTCCACTCGAGGCTGGAGCGAAGGATTTCCCAGCTGCATATCAGAGATTGAGAAGAGCAAAGCGTGGGGTCTGGCAGAGGCTGATTGTTTGCTGGGAGAGGAGGGGCTGCGATCTTTTCCCTTGTGCCTCCAGACTGACAGTGTCTCATTATTAGCCCCCTGGAAACAGGCACTTTGACTGAAAGAGCCGTCCCAGCCTTCACTGTAACAATCAAAGCGGCTTGAGAATAAACATGGCTTGGCAAGAATAAACACAAATTGCAGTGCTTGCTGTGAACAGCGATATCCAAGGGAGCAAACATCAAATGAAGGATTATCCCTGTTTGCAAGGAAGCTTTTTGAGAAAGAGATTGAATAAGGACCATCTGCAGCCCAGAGCAAAGGGGCTACCAGGAGAACCTGCTTGTACCATCAGGAGCTCTCCCCTTTGAAGCCCACATGGTCTCCTTTAGGCGCTGTCTGGTTTAACTTCATATGCTCTGTCAGCTGCTGGAGCCCTGAGCTCTTAGCAGCTACCTCTGGCTTGCAGACAGCATGGGCAAGCCCAGAAAGCACAAGGAGGGGGAGGTAAGAGGGTCAGAGAGGACAAGCAGAGCTTCCCTGAGGTGGGCAGGTACTGGACCCGATGGAGGCAGCCTCTGGGAAAAATGCAGAGCACCTGTAGGAGCTGGAGGAAGATCAAATCCTTCAAATTTGATCCTCAAATCACTCAGCCAAATCCTGCAGGAAGCTTTGCTCTCTGCTCCTGACACTAATGCTGCCAGTCTTAGAGCAGGAGCCTGAAAGGCAGCACTTAACCAATGACTGTCCCCTCACTGCCCATGGGAAGTGAGCACGAACAAGCCCTGCTCCCCAAACCTTGCTGAGAGGCAGCCCACGTGGCATAAATCAAATTTGGAGGCACGGAGGTTCCATAAACAAGCTTATTTTCTGAAGCCAGGTCCCATTATGTTATCTGTCATTTTATTGGGGTTTCTGAGCCGTTTATTTTTATGTATATACATCAGAGCTGGTGAGCTGGCGTTGGCCTGAGAGTATAAAGCTGACAAGACACAGTAGCAGCGTGTGAAACCTGTCAGCAGAGCAGCCGCCTGTGAAATGAACACGGGAGCTGATGCCGATGATTTTATTTATGGGGAATCTTGGGTAGTGCATGCCAGAGCGATGGTGCTGCCCCTGGCCCTCTGAGATGGACTGGTACCAGACCCAGAGCAGGCAGGGATAGTGGCTCCAGGCAGCTGGAAATTAGATTTTCTTCTTAAGGAATGTCTAAATCTGCTGAAATACTTCGGTCACTCAGAATCTGTATAAAAGGACAGATTTTCTTGGGATGGAAGGTTATGATGGAAGGTTCTACAACACTTTGATTTCTGGTGTTGTTCATCTCAGTAATTGTTGTCTTAATGTTTTGTTTGTTTCTTTGTATTTAAGATAAACTCAGATTCAGGGTAAGGATTTGTTCTGAAATAGAAAAAATTGAGTTTCTTTATCAAAAAAAAAAAAAAAAAGTAGGGCTTTTTAAATGTTTTTGAAACTTTTTTCCTTGTTATTTTGCCCCTGGAGTGACATTTTGCCAAACTCAATAGTCTTTACAAAAGTCTAAATGAGTAATTGTTTCTGTCAAGTTCTAGGAAAAAAGTATTTAGATCAGCAATTTTTCCTCTCAGTTGGAGGAAACATTTCGGGTGTGAGATAGTTTTATGGGTCATTGAAAACCTTCCGGAATTATCTGGATTGTTATCAGGGCAATGGTACAAAACATGGGCCCCGCTCTTAGGCTGTTGTGACCTTGCTCTGAGTCCTCTGGTTTAGCACAGAGATGATGTTGCTGTCATGCTCTGGTCCTTCCACACGCAAGAAGTGCTCAATGCATTTGTAAAAGTAGCCAGAGGTTGTCAGTGGTTGTGTTGCACAAGGAAGTTGGTGCTCCCTGCCTGCTCTTGCCAAATTTTCAGCCTGGATGAATAACTTGGGCTTGGCACTGTGCCACATGCCAGCCCCACTGCCCAGGGAGAGCAGGGACCCTGCACGGCTGGTCCTGCCTGAGCATGTCTCAGGTGCATAAAATCTGGATACATTCCATTTGGCAGGAATAATACTTAAAATCTTAATCTAGACTCCTGTCTGCCTTCATGGTTCACAAGCAGTAGCAATTCCTAGAGCTGTCCAGGGAGATACCTCTGGATGGGTTGCATGTCCCATGGGTGACCTTAGAGAGGGCATGGGTTAGATGGTGGCATGTTTCCTCCTCAAAGCTGCAAGCCCTGACCCATCAGTAGGAAGTTTCTGGTACTGCTGAAAAACAAGTGGTATTATTTTAATCCTCAGATCTCTGGTTTGTGTGAGGAGCACATTTCCTACCCTGGTTTCACTCACAGCCTCTTCCACCAGCACATCTCGTACTGGCCAGATGCAGGGAAAGGCCTCTTCACCCTTGTCCATGAGCAAGACAGGCAGCTCTGCCTGATTGATCTGCTGCCTTCCAGCCCGGATCATTCCTCTGCAGGTCTGTCTCTCACCTGCCTGGGCACTGCTAAATCTTCCCTGGAAGGAAGAGCTATTTGTCAAGTGAAATAGGTTTTGAGTCTCGTGTTCCCCAAGGCCACTTAGCAGGGCTCCAGTTGCTCTCTGGACACTCTCTTTGCTGTGCTGGTGTGGTATGAGCGAGAATGAAGGCCACGAGGCTTTTCTGCCTCATGTCAGCACTGCTCCTGTGAGCCCTCCTGGCAAGCACTGTGTGTGTGTCCTGTCTTCCCCAGCCTGCGAAGGTGTAGCATGCCTCAGCTTTGCCCACTGTGGAACAATGTCTGTGGTCTGCACGTCATCCTTTGTGCTTCTCTGCACCAGCCCACTTATTGACTAGGAGTGTAACTGTGCTGCATCATGTCTAATTGGTTTGCTCTGTCGCTCTCCATTTGCTTTCCCTGTGTGCCCCCCCGTCCCCCTCCGTCAGCACAGCGAGCCGTGAGCGTGAGCAGGGCACAAGGCCACACTCCTGATTGCTGCAGGAAAACAAGGCACCCAACTTCCTCCTTTCTTCTCCTAAATTCAAATGACAAGAAACAGAGGCAAACAATTTTGCCAACCCTTGGCAGAGGGCCAGCACTGATAAAGAGCCGTAATTAATCTCCCCAGCTTTATTAGAATATCATTACAATTAACTCGGCAATCTTCTGTTGATCAAAGCCATTGTTCCCTGCAGAGCAGAAGAAGCCAGCGTGAGCCTGGATTGTGCTGTGCTTAAAAGCACCTAGAGCTGGATCATTCCTGCAAGCCCAACAGCAGCTCCATCCTTTTGGCTGGCAGCACAAGGGCCGGCAGAGCTGTGGGCACAGACCTCTGTCCTCAGCCAGCCTCATGAGCCTCTTGCAGCTTTGATTTATTTTTTTAGCTCCTCTTCTTTGTTGAGCTATTATAGCCCAGATCCTTCACAGGCACCTGTGAGTCCCTCATTCCCTGTGTAGATGCTTTTGGGTCCAGCCTTCTAAGCACCAGGTTGATTCCTTTGTGTGTGTTCATACAGCTCTTAGCGTGCCTGCTTCTTAGGCTCAGCTGGAGATACAGTGACTGCTGCAATAATTTGGCTAACAGAGGCAGAGCAGGCAAAGAAACCAGGGGAAACATTTGTAGAAGCCACATCTGAAAGAAAGGAGAGCTGTCAGAATGAAGCTCCATAAGCTCTACAGTTAAATAGCCCAAGATGTGTGCTATAGAAAAGCAGGGAAAATGAGCACCGTTAAACTACCCCTTTCCTCCCTTTCAAACTGTTCTTTTAATATCGGGTATTTATCTGTAATTTAAGCCTGTGATTAGTTTTATCAAAAAGATAGTTCTGAGGCAGAGATCTTAAAAATGATTAGGTATGTGTTTGAAAGACAAGAACAGCTCCACTTGCACTGCAGGATAAAGACGTCTGTCTGTTTGCTGCCTTGAGCATCCATCTGTGAGGGCCTCATGCCAGAAGAAACTGTCGGTTCCACACAGATCCCAACCCATCCCAGACTTCCAGGGCATTTCTCATTCTCCTTGAAAGATGCCAGAGCAGGATCCTTCTGTCACTGGGCAAGATTGTTTGTCCAAGGTGATTTTATGTTTATTCTTCCTCATCACACTTTTGCTTTTGAAGAATGCTCTCAGCTTTGGTACTGTTGCTGGGGTCCTAACAGCACAACCTTGCTGAATGCTCAGTCGCCTGCATCTGGAGCTACCAGGGATGTGGAGATGCTGGCAGTTTGGCTTCAAGAGCATCCTGTCGGAGGGGTTTGCTATGGAGGGGGTTAGAGGGCCTGCACCCCATTCCCCATCCACTCCTGCAACTTTCTGCCCTCTGCCAGGCTGGAGCAATACCCAGGGACTCCTCTGGTGCAGAACCAAGGGGGTTTATTCCAGAGCAAACAGCCTGGCCCTGCCTCTCTTCTCAGCCTGATGTAAGATGGCATAGGTGGAGGAGATATTATCCCAAAATTGACTCTGCCACAGAGGATTTACATGCCGTGAGCAGACTCAGTGGGTGTGAAAACATGCGATCCAGGTACACAGAGAGAGAAGCAGAGGAATTTTAAAAGCTCTGGGTCTCTTCCCCTGTGGTTTGTGGAGCAGATTGCAGTGAGCCAGTGAGCTGTTGTGGAGCAGGCAATGCTGAGCTGCCTTGCCAGCCAGCCTGGGAAGGGTTCTTAGATGAAGGTGTTTGAAGCTCTTTGCTTTTTGTCCTGAATTCTCATCTTTGAATAATCAACACTTGTGAGCCCTGGGAAAAAGAAAAAAGAAAGAAAAGGCAGGTCCAGGGTTGGGTCTAATCGACCTTGGCATTGTCCCTTTAAGCAGCCACCCAGGAGAAGGGAGCAGCTGCTCCAGTCCATCTGAGGGTGCAGATACAGCATATCCAGCCCTGCCCGTGCTGCCTAGCTTCACCTGCTCTCTGCAAATCCTTAACCCTTCAGGGCTGGAGAAAAGGGAGCTGCATTTGCAGTGTAATTTTATATGCACAGTGCTGGGTGTGCTGAGCAAATGCACCTCACTGGTGGCAGCAGGCAAGATCTGGGGGTGGCACCCACGGCCACAATTCCTGCTGCAGGCAGGGGCATGAGTACATTACAGAATGCAGTCAGATGAGGGTTGATGTAGGCTGCCATGTTAGGACCCTCTTCCCACTTCTTCTTCCCTGCCCCTTCTGTGGCTGGGGATCTGAGGCGCTAGAAAACCCTGAGAAGAACAAACCAAACCCAGGAGGCCATAAGGCCTCTGATGGAAGGTGTTGTGGCTCTTTGTGAAGTGCCAGTGTCCGTGAGGTCCTTTGGTGGTTGGTTCCTAAGGAGAGAACTTGTCCTTTTCCACTGTGGCCGCCAGCATTCCTCACCACAGACAAGGGCAGGAGGGGATGCTCAGCTTGCATTGAGCAGGTTCAAAGGGAGCAGGAACTGGAGAGGGTCTTCCGAAGGGCTTAAAGCAAGGCTTGTCTCTCCGTCCCCTGCTCCTTCCCCGGCTCCTCCACAAGTGGCCAAGGACATTATCAGGCTGCCTCAGGTCTCTGGGTGAGATGCAGGGGCTGAGTGTCAGGTTGTTATTAAATATCATTAGTAAGTGCCAAAACCGCATGTAGCTCCTCAGGCACAGACAATGACTGGAGGAGGGATGGTTCACAGTGCCAGGAGATGAGTGAGTGCTGAAGGTCAGGGACACCTCAGTCTGGCTGCCTTCAACTCCATCTCCTGCTCATTACCTGGGGAGGCGGGAGGGAGAGGGATTTCCTGGGAGGCTGTGTGTCACCAGGGACTTCCATGGGGAGTCCCCCGCGTGGTCTGTGTGTGAGGAAGAAGGACCTGTGCAGTTCCCAAATCCTCCTCTTGTATCACCCTGGTCTTTCAGGGCTCCGGTATGGCGTGGGGCAGGCTCCTGCCCATCACAGTGGAGCTGCCCAGAGTAAAGGCTGTTTTAGCTTCTCTTCTACCCAGCAGAGGCAACTGAAAAAGAAACTGCAAATGTTTTTCTTGCCATTTTCCATGCTTGGCTCTAGCTTTCCCCCAGAGAGAGATGGAGGTGGTGCACTGTTGAGGCAGCACCAGCATCTCCAGGAATGCTGCCTGCTTGCTTTGGCGCCTGGCTAGCTGTGGAGATCTGGGGAGGAGCTGGCTTTAGGTGCAGGGATATGAGCCAAAAAACCCAGAAAGCACCTGCCTAAAGGGTGAGATAGAGGCAGAAGCATCTCTGGTGAACACGCCTGGAGTGGGAGCCGAGGGACAGCGAGCCGAGTAATCATCTGCCTGAAGCAATCGCGGCCGTCAGCGGAGTGCAGAGACGCTTGCTCGCGTTTATTTAAGGCGAGATGCCCTAGTTTTGTGCTTTCAGTGGAGTCCCTAATTATTCCTCAATCTTTGTAGTGAGCTAATTAGTTTCGCAGCACTCAAGGCTGGGGAACACTGATAGGCTTTGGAAGCACAAGCTGAAGGGATGATGAGGAGAAGAAAGCTGGTGGGAAATGGCTGACTGGCAGATGGGAGAGGCTGAGAGCAGGGCAGGGTTTGGAGAGCTGAGGGATGATGGTCTGGGAGGATGATAGAGGAGGGAAGAGTCATAATCTCACATCAGGCAAGGTGTGACAATACGGGAAACAGCGAGAAAATGCCAGGGGGGTGGAGGTGGGGAGGGAGTGAGAGGGATGGCCTGCGGCAGAGCAGCCACAAAGCCCAGGACAGGGTTGAGGGCTGGGATCCTATATGGAGGGGAGCACAGCACTGGGCAGGGCAGCAACTGCCCCCTATGTGGGTGCTTCCTTGGGCAGCTGCCTTTCCCAGGGTGCTGCCTGCAGGACCAGCATCCTTTCCTGATTGTCCCATCTCTTTGCTGGCTTGGTGGTGACACTGAAGAGCTTTGCTGGGAGAGGCCAGCCTGGTGTCCAAGCTGGATGCTCCCCGTTCTGCCTGGTTAGAGCTGCTTCTTTCAGAGAGAGCCACCACGGATAAGGTAGTCTGCACTGATACCCAGGTCCACGATGTTCCCATGTAGGCATTCTGCTCTGGCTGGTCTGTGTGCATGGATGCCTTGTTGCTCTGACACAGGGCTGTGCTCCAGACCCCACGCTCCCTACATCTGCACTGTGAGCTCCAGGAGCACAAAGCTCTCATTCCAGTTCTCACTGTCATTGGGAAGTTCCCAGTGGCCACTGAGTGCAGTGTGTGACAACTCTGAAGTGCCCAGGTGGCCATGGATTTATTAGGGTATTATCATACTAGTGCTGCAAATGGTGTCATCTGTCTTCTAAACTTTGCACTTTATTTCAGGGAGAGAATTTAGTATATCCAGGCAATATGCTGTAGCTACAGCATATGATAAAGCCCTGCTGGGAAGTGTAGTTTAATTGATTTTGTTATTAAAGTGCCACTGGAATAAATTTGCTCATTTGAATGAAATGTCTTATTACCTGGATCGTAACAGGCATATGACGAAATCTCCAGAGGGGCTGGAGCTACCCATTGCCTGGTGATGGGAGCTGAGATGGAGCAGCTGACAGGGTCCTACACCTGCCACCCTGTTCACTCTGAGACCCTCAGCACCCACCCAAGAAGGAAAACACTGCTTGGAAACCTCAGGATGGGAACAAACCACAGTGGCAGAGCACACTGTGTTTTAGTCAAGGTTTGTGTTGTTCCTCTAATCGTTTTCTCAAGTAAGGACATTGTTTTAAAGGGAATTGAGGAAAAATTTCTTTCACAGGACAGTATTTCTTTAGTACCACCAGTAATGGGGGTGAATTGGGAAATGAACCATTCCCATTACACTCGGACTAACTGCACAGTCCATGCTTTCCAGTTAAAATTTGATTGCCTTGAATCCTGAGGATTATGGAAAATAAGAAAAAGGCCTAGTAAAATTTATGGGTTTTAATCATAAACTGATAGAATCACAGTAAATCTATCATAAGCAGGCAGATACAGATCCAGGAAAAAGAGAGGAAAGCAATAGGCTTTTTCTTGAAGGAGCTGTGTGTACCTTGGCAGGGCCAGGCAGAGGGGAAGCAGGGCTGCTGCCCCAGCCATCTCCTCTGGGGCATTGAGTCCCTGCACCTCAAACCCCTTCTCCTCTGCTGTGTCCTGCGAAAACCTGGAAGCAGGGATTGCACTGCAAAGTCCCTGCCCTATCTCATGGCAAACTGGCTGGGCAGGGCTGGAAAGGTGGAGGTGGAAAAAGAGGGACAAGGCAGGAGATTGGAAAGGGAGAAAGGAGAAAAGGGAATCAAAGCCCCAAGATCTTTTTCCCACCAGCTCTCTGTGTGCAGCTTGCTCTGGTGAAAGCAGGATGAGACTCTGCCAGGGTAGGAGAGAGGCAGAAATGTGGGAGAGAAATGTGTGTGCAGAAGGGACTGCAGGAAGCACAGCCGTGGTGGAGAGAGGAGAGCTCTTGACAGAGAGAAATGGCAGGAGAGCGAGGGAGCAGCACAGAAGGCAGAAAGTATTTAAAAAAAAAAGGGAGAGCGATAAGGAAGAAAAAAGGGAGAGAGTAAAATATTGGCTCTGGAGTAGAGATAAGAGAGAGAGGGCAGTTAGTGAGAGAAGGAGTAAAATTAAGTGTGATAAGGCCTGATAGAAGCAGGGGAAGGCAGCCCAGGCAGAGAGCTGGGGGGCTGTGGGCAGAGCTGGGGAGCTGCAGGCAGAGAGCAGAGGGGCTGCAGGCAGAGCTGTGGGGCTGTGTGGCACAGGAAGGTGAAGGGCCAGCCTGACCCCCTCTCCTCTGGTCACCCTTACTCCTCTACATGCTCTGTGTACCTCTGGTGATCCATGGAGAGGAGCTGAGTGAGGACAGGTATGGATGGGGAGGGTCAGGGAGTTGGTGGGTGTAAATAACTGTCCTGCAGGGTGCTCTGTTCCTGCCTCAGAGGCAGAGGGGAGAGCTGACACCTGCCTGCCAGGCACCTGCCAGCCATGGGCCCTGGCAGTGGGGGAACACATGAAGCTGGTGGGGAGGGAAGGGCCTGGGGTGGGTAATGTTTCCAGGCTGGAAGTGCTTATTAACTCCTCATCCTCCTCCCTGCTGTGTCCCCACACACACTGCCTGTCATGGAGATCCCCATGGGACTCACAGTCTAGGAAGCAGAGGAGGTAAGGCACGCTTGCCCTCCATGCCCTAAGCACAACTCTCCCTGGGTTTTTTGCTTCCTCTTTTATAATAAAAGTGCTTCGTATTTATTGTGATTCAAAAGAAACAAGTGGAAACTGCTGTCTGGCTCTGACATACAGGCCACGGTTCCCTGATGAGCAGTACTGGAACCCAGCCTCTGCTTTCACACCCCTGATTAAACTGCAATAGAAACAGACTGTAAATCTCAGCAAAGGAGAGAAAGAGAATCTATTCTTTGGATTTGTTTTTTTTTTCTCATTTTTACCAGCTATGAAAATGGCTGAGCTGGGTTGCTGGCCACTCCGAGATGCTTTTCTTCTGCTCCATCCATCTGCTTCAATCACATGGTGACTGGAAAAAAAAATTATCCAGTTGACAAAGCATCGAAGATTAAAAAATCAGTGTGGGTAACAAAGTGTGTGGCAGGCAGCAGTGCCACAGAGCATCGGGCACACTCACTAATGAGGGATTTGAGCTGCAGCTTGGGATTTAGAGCAGCAGTGTGGCCTTACCCAGGAGGGTTTTGGGCAGCAGAGGTGGTGGGGCTGCATGGCAGGGCTGAGCTGGGCAAATTCCTGAGATGTTCTATGGAAAAGAAATAATTTGCTCTCTCCTTTTATTTTTTTCTTTAAAACCTTTTTTGACAGTGAAAAACTTGGTTCCTCCCTTTGATTACTAAGGCTCTGTAATGTGCTACAAAATTTCTCACTGCACTTGGTTATTGGTATTTTTTTAAATCTGTGTGTGTTGAATTAACTCTTTTCATTACAACATTAAAAGGGGTAACTGGAACCGATTCAGCAGCTCTTTTGGGTGGCCAGTGCCAGTAGCTGTCCAGGCTCATGGAGATCCCTCTCCACCTCTCTGAGCCAGTGGTTGAGTTTGTGTCAGTCCTGGCAACCAGGCACAGACTGAGCTTTCTCTGCCTAAAGTTCTTGCTTGGCTCCACTTGGCTTGGCCGTGTCCTCCAAGGGCTAAGGCCCCTGCACACCCCTGCCTCTCCCAGGGGTGCGCTGCTCTGAGTCCCTGGAGCAGGATCTGCAGTCCCTGGAGCCTGCCTTCAGCTTCACTTCTAGGTTTGTGTGTTGCTCTTTGTGGTTTTGTGTTCAGCTCGCTGGAAATGTTGGTTAAACACTGGTGGGAGGGGAAGCTCATAAAGAGCATTTTGCTTTAGCTCTTTTAAAAAGCAAAACAAAGGCCAAAGGCTTTTAAAAAATGTATTGGTTTCAAAGTTAAAAAGGAAAGATGCATTAGAGATGAGAAAAGAATAAATCAAAGCTTCTGAAACCTGCAGCAGAGAAAGAAACACAAGATGTTTTGTTTGAAGATGAACAGAAAGCTGAAATTGGCAAAAATTCCCCCTCCCCACCAGCACAGATGCTTCAGGCTGGTTCTTCTAGGTTGGCACACTGCTGGAAGAAAAGCAAATCTATTCTTTCCCCTGTTGGGGCTCCAGGTTCTTGGCACTTACATTTTATCTTCTTGTAGTCACTTTGATCCCTGGAGACTCCTTAGGTGCCTTACAAATCAAGAACACAAATCTCAGCTCTTCTGCCTCAGAGGTGCCACCACGGCTGGGTAGGCCACGGGGGTCAGTGTGGTGCCACCCTCCCGGTGGTAGCTGGGAAGGTTGGGAAGCACCTGCTGGTTCAGTAAGGATTATAAAAGTCTTTAGTGCCCATATTGCCACCATTTGCAATAGTGTTTTGCAAGGGATGTTTTGTGTCCAGCCCTGGAAACCCTGAGGCCAATTTAACCCCCATTCCTCCCCTTTTGTTGTGAACATGAGGTAGTCCTTAAGGTCTCTTTCAGTCCAACCCAGTCCATGGTTCTGTGAGGTAACACAGACCTTCCAGGCCCAATCCAAGTCCCAGAGCTGAGCAAAGGCAGGATGTTGCTGTGACCAGACCCCAAGGTGATGGGCACACTTGTGCTAGACAAGGGTAGACAGTGTGTCACAGCCTGTGCCTGTTCTCTGCCTCAGCCGATGCCTATGTTTATAGAACTATGTAATTCTATTTTCAGACAAGGTCTCCTGTGAGCCTGGAAGCTGAATTCCCTTGGAGGTGCCTGAGGGTGCTTGAGTCTGGCTGTCAGTGATCAGGTCCTGAATTACAGGCAGATGGAGAGCAGTGCTGGAGCTGCTTTAGCCACAGGGTACCACCCACAAGTACAGTTGCTGGAGGCACCCAAGCGGGTGCTGCCAATGGATGTGCCACATCCCTGCCCATGGGGACAGCTGTGCGGAGCACAGGAGCCAGCCTGTCCCCTATAGGAGAGGAGACACCATGGTACTGCTGCAAAGGCTGGCAGAAGATCCTCTCACCATGTATGCAGCAGTAGGATCCCCAGCCCTGTGCAGGCAAAGCGTGGCCCCGCTGGCTCCCAGCCTGGAGGCCATGGGCAGGGCCAGCTGCCACCTGCCCTGCAATGGCGCTCTGTATCCTCCTCCCACACAGAGGGCAGGAAGGCACAGCCCTGCTCCATACTGCTCATGGACATCAGAGCCACGGCCCTGCTCCACGGGCTTTGGGGATGGGCAGGGGAACTGACTATAAAACCAGGAAAAATAGTCAGACTCTTCTTAGTGCCCTGCAGGGCCCAGGACACTGTGAGAGGTGCCTTTGTCAGTGGGAGAATTGCCCTGGCCTGGAGCTGCTCTTGGCAAGGCATCTGGGAAGTGCCTCTGAGGCAAGAAAGCTAGTGCTTGCCAGGTACAGAACTGGACAGATCAAGAAGTCAAGATTTTGCATTCCAGCTATCTATAGGAAATAGGGTTTTTTTATTATTTCAAGTTTTCATAAAAATCCATAGTTATTGAAATCAAAGTTACAGAAGAAAGTTCGTAACTTTTTTATTGATTTTATTTCTTTTTTCTTTCTTTTCCCCTCCCACCCCTTTGTTTTTCCCCTCTCAGAGTTATATCTGACACCAGAGTCCATCAGACAAAGTCCTTACAAACACAGGAGTCCTGAAGACATCGGCTGAATGTTTTCCTGGTATAAAGAAGAGGAGGAGGAGAAGGAGGTGGTGACAGTGCGGGCGCAGTGGGTTTGGACAGGGGCAGAGGGCACGGTGGAAGGAGAGAGGTCGGTATGTTTGTAGCAATGTTTGTTAATTATTTTTTATTTGTTCATTTGTTCTTTTTTTAAAAAAAAAAACGAAACAAAACAACACCATTATTATTTGCAAATTGTTGCCTGGTTAAATCATTTTCATATTGAACTTGCGCGGTGCGTCGGCAGAGCTGATGCCCGCGTCGGACTTCCGTGGCACGTACTCGATTTCAATATTGTGCTTGGTGTTGCCTTTCCCCCGGCTCCACAGGAAGAGGAGCACCAGACAGAAGAGCACGACGCCCAGGAAGGAGATGAAGCCCATGGTGGTGGCGATGATGAGAGTCTTGATGTCAAAGGGGAAAGGCACGGTGGCGCGCGTGCTGTTGGCATCGCTCTCGTTGGGCTGGTTGGAGATGAACGCGAAGGTCTTGTTGGGCTGGTGGGGCCAGTCTGGGGAGTAGCTGCGCACGTGCAGGTGGGCCAGCATGGTGTCGTTGCCACCCGCGTTGCTGGCAATGCATAGGTAGGTGCCATTGTCCTGGATCTGGGCGTAGCGCACCTCCAGCGTGCCGTCAGGGAAGACAGTGAGCCGCCCGTTGGTTTTGGTAGAGATGAGGTGCTTCCGGGGAGAGAGCCACATGATGGTGGGTGGCGGGTCCCCATCTGCCCGGCAGACAAAATGCACCGTGTGGCCTTCGTCCACGAAGATCTGCTGAGGTTTGCGGTCCCGTATTCGTGCTCGGCGGCAGGTGAAGTAGTTAGGCAGGAGGACGTCAGGGAAGTCCTTGAACTCCTTGCCCTGGACGAACTCGGGGGTGGCGCAGGTGGGTTGCTGCTTGTTGAAGTTCAACCTCCATCGCCGCCGGAAAACCCAGAGCAGCCGACAGTCGCAGGCTAAGGGGTTGTTGTCGAGGATGAGCGTCTCCAGGTTGCCTACAGAGTGGAAAGCTGACTCCTCCAGGGTGGTCAGCAGGTTCCCTGACACGTTCAGGATACGCAGGTAATTGAGGCCGCGGAAGGCAAAGGGCTCGACCGTGGTGAGCTGCCCTCCCACCAGCTGGATCTCCTGGAGCCTGAGCAGGTCATGGAGCATTGAGCCCTCAATGGTGACAATGGGGTTGTAGGACAGGTTCAGGAACCGGAGGTAAACCAAGTGCCTCACCGACACATACGGGATGGACGTCAGGTTGCAGTGGGTGATGGACAAGGAGGTCAGGTTCAACCCGTAGAGGCAGTTGGATGTCATAGTATCCAGGTAGGGCCAGTGAGAGATTTCAAGGACCTTGAGCCGGTACAGCCTCTTGAATGAGTAATCCCGGATGGTGTTGATGTTCAGATGGCGCAGCCGTAGCACGATCAAGCCGTGAAGGTGAGACAGGGCCTCCGTGGGGATGGAGGTCAGGTTGCATTTCTCCAAGGTCAGCTGCTCCAGGCTGTTGAGGCCACTGAAGGCCCGGTGGGAGATGTAGACAAGGTCGTTGTCCCCCACCTCCAAAGACTTCAGGTTGTACAAGTCCTGGAACATGTAGTCTAGGAGGATCACAATTTTGTTCTCACTAATGTCTAGCTTGGTAAGGTTGCTGAGTCCAGTAAACACCCCCAAGGGAATCAGCTTGAGTCTGTTACTCCTGAGCCCCAGCGTCCTGAGGTTGAAGAGGTTGTTGAAAGCCCCAGGTTCAATGGCACTGATAATGTTCTCGTTTAGCTCCAGCTCCTCCAGGTGAGGGTAATTGGAAAATTCATCCTGGTTGAGCGTCTTGATGCGGTTCTTGCCCAAGTCCAGCAGCCTGGTCTCGGTGGGGATCCCCTCTGGCACGACCATGAATCTCTTGCGGTGGCACAGGACAGCGCGCTCCTGGGCAGAGCACTCACAGCGCGGCGGGCAGCCTGTGGCAGAGCCGGACAGGATGGATCCCAGCATCAGGAGGAGAATCGGCTGCCAGCAGGCCAGGATTGGGCTGCGCATACTCGCCTCCCCAGCTACCATCCTATCTCTCACCTGCAGGTAAGAGCGGGAGAGAAAGAGCAAGGGGCACGTGAGTGAACAACAGGCACGGCCAAGGCCAAAGGTTTGGTGTCCTGGCAGAGATGACAGTAAGGCAAAAAGCATCACTGATGCAGAGCAGAGGGTCTCATTTTCCAGCTGAAATCCAGCCCTTTGGCTTCAAGACCCTCTCTCCTCCCCACTCCCTGACTTTCCACTTGATGACTGAACGTGCACAGACTTTTAAGTGGAAGGCCTTGAGGAATCTGTGTCAGACAGCTTCCTCAGCTTCTTAAAAAAATAATTTAATACAAAACACATCTATCTACATCCTATTTTAAGCTCTTGAAATTATTCTGTTCCCTGTAGATGGAGCCTGAATATAAAGGTTGCTATGCAAATATAGAGGAGCTGAGCACAGGATCGAGCATCTGGGGGAACCCCACTTGGGGTCAGCAACACTGACAGCTCAGTGGGAGCCAGCACCCCCCTGCCCCCGTGCTCCCCCATGCCCCAGCTGCTCTCAGTGTGTCCTCAGGGCCAGTTCCCTGCCTCCCACCATGCCAGCCTCCAAAGGCAGACCCAAACCATTCCCCCCAGAAACGGCAACTGGGCACACACTGCCTACAGAGCTGTAGCCTCAAGTCAGGTCCAGGGGGGCTCTGGGATAACAGGGGGGGCTGCCTGGTGTCAACTGGGAAAGACCCAACCTCCTGCTGATATCCCTGGGGAGGGCTGGGAGACCTCCCTGAGGGCTCATGGTCTGGTTTCTGCCCCAGCCCAGAGCCATCCCAGCCTGGCGGAAGCGGGTGCTCCCCATCACGCTGCTTTTGTTGCATTTATTTCCTTGTTCAAGCTGTTACGAAGAATCAAATCATATCAATATTGCATATTAGATCTTGGGCTACTCCAGCCTGTGTTTATATCTATTGTTATGTTACTCTCTGCACTGCTCCCACTAATGCTATTTATGGCTATCGCCGAACACACCCAATCCATTACTTCCATTGG
This sequence comes from Erpornis zantholeuca, assembly GCA_013400515.1. Classification (NCBI taxonomy): domain Eukaryota; kingdom Metazoa; phylum Chordata; class Aves; order Passeriformes; family Timaliidae; genus Erpornis; species Erpornis zantholeuca. The sequence goes on from VZTN01028255.1 coordinate 49,093, forward strand.
CTCTGTTTGTATCCATCACCGTATATCCTGTCCATTACTTTCCCTGCTCCGGCACTATTTATGGGGCTGATACACATTCTCTGCATTCCTGCCATTGCATCTGTTCATATTCATCATTTCATACAGATATATGACCCAAGGATCACTTTTGTTCCCAAAAAATTATTCAAAATTTCGTTGTTAGATATAAGGCTGGGAAATGATGGACTGCCCATAAAAATGTCCACCAGCACCATCTTGGAAACCACCAGCCTTGACACAGCCAGTGATGGGCTGTAAGGGCCTGGAGTGTCCCCACAGGAACCCTCTGTGGTTTCCTCCCATTTCACTGTCCTCTTCCACCCCACTTTCCCTGCTCCCTCTGCAGTGGGGCTGCTCAATGGGGATCATGCTGAACACATCACCCCAAAGTGAAGGGCTGCAGGGATGGGAGCGGGTCCTGCCAAGTTCCCCTGGCAGTGGTGCTGAGCTCCCTCCTGCTGGCCCTGGGCCAGACAGTCCCAGTCCAGTGGAAACATTTCCAGTGGGAGTGCCTGGGCCCCAGCCAGGCTGCAAAGAGCCATTTGCTGGGTATTTACAATCCATCATCTCCCATGTCATCACCTCTTTGGTGCTGGGCAGATAAAAGTGGGGCTGCTGCTACGTCTGCAATGCCACTGGGGTGGGGTTGGGACTGGGACCAGTGCCCTGGAGCCAGGATGGGCCCCTGGTTGCCATGGCTCAGGCTGCATATGGATTTGCTCCCCAGACTTGTGCTGCAGCCCCAGCTGGGGCTGGGCTGCCAGCAGGTCCCCATGCCACCCCTCCCCACGGCCAGGAGGCTCTTGGGCGCTGCTCTCCCACCACATGCTTGTCCCCAAGCGCCAGCTCGCCTGCAGCCTTTTTTCTCAGAAACCAATTCCTGCTCCTTGCAGCCGTGCTGAGAAAGCCATCAAAGACAGCAACACACGGCATGCAAAACAAAATACAGTCTGAGGGGCTTAATTATAGCAGGACTGAAAACACTCAGCTCATTAAGAGTGCCAGGCACCAGCCTTGTTTATGTGCTGGGCCAAAAGCTCTGCTCTGCCTGCGTGTGCTGCTCTGTTCTGGTCCCTGCTGGCCATGGGGAGGGAGCAGAGCTGAATCCTGCAGGCCAACTTCCCCCAGGCTCAATCCTGCCTTTCCACCAGCAGGAAGGGGATTGCAACTCCAACACCTTTGGTCCAGTGCTGTCATCCCCACTGCGGTCTCGGCAGAGGCAGAGCTGTGTGGTATCGATGAGTAAAATATTGGCAAAGAGGCAATAGATGAATGAAGCAGAATCTGTGTGGCGTTACTGACGAGCACAGCCCAGAATTAAAGTCTAGACACACCTCACATGTTATTAGTTCTCAGCTAAATTTAAATCTGTGATAAATACAATCCCTGACAAAAACATCCGTAATCTTAATAGCCAGAGTCACAGAAGAGCTTTGGGAGAAAGACAATAAATAAGCTGGAAAATTCTGAGCTAAGATGAGCTTTAAATCACTTCTGGCTCCCATTTACCTCTGCCTGATTCAGAGAAAAATAGTTGTGCCTCAAGGTGATGTGGATATTAAGAGATGCCCTTCTAAGAACGACACAAACTGTGATTTTTGTGTGAGCTATGGGGCCAACAACCCATGCACGGCTTTACAGCCCCTGCATAACTGCTACCTTCAGGAAGGGCTTTCCACAAAGCCCTCCTAGATGTACTCTGAGGAGGACCCTGAAACCCCTCCCGGGTGCTATCCATGGCCCAGCAGGAGCTGCCAGGCAGGAGCAGGGGATCAGGCCATGGCCATGATGCACAGCCCAGTCCGAGAGAACCGTAGCCCTTGGCATGAGCATGGCTCTCCTTCCTCACTCACAAAAAAAGAATCGATAAAAAAAGCAGCAGCTGCCAGACTCACTGCCTTTAGGCAACGAGCAAACCCAGTGCAAGCCAAAGCAAAACTCATGCTCAGAGCCATGGCAGCCACTGACCCCTGTCCTCACCACCTGCTGCCCAGGGCTGAGGGCTCCGAAGTACAGTGCCTTCCCACGGGAAGGTCCCGGCCACGGCCCAAGAGGCGCAGATGGATGCACCAGAGCGTGCTGCCTTGGTGCTAAATACAGCAGGACCTGGTGCCTCTGCCTGGGCTCAGTGCTGGGAGGAAAGGTGCCATTCTGGGCCTGTGCCTGGAAATGCAGCCTGGGGCCAGACTGGAGTGCTGACGTGCGTGGGTTCTGCTCTGTTGTGACAGTCACAGGCGGCCCTGGTGTGGGAGGAACAGCCCAGGAAAGCCAAACTTGGGTGATGACCTAAAAGGGAGCCCAGGCTCTGCCCCTGAGTGTGCTCTGGGGATGCCCCAAGGGGTGGGCAGCTGCCTGACCATGCCCACCACTGTCACTGCTGTCCCTAGGCTGTCCCCTGCTCCCCACCCCAGCGAGCAGGCAGCAATCTGCTGCGCTGACAGCGAGGAAGCGGGCGGCAAAAATCCCCGAGTCAGCTCTAGGCCCACCTGGCAGCCATAAATTACAGGGCGGGAGACGTTCACCCTTGAACCAGATGCTTCTGAGAGCATCGAGCAACAACAGGCAATTTAGGACAAAGCGAGCCATATCCCAGCAGAGAGGGGTCCCGCAGTGCTCTGGGGGCTCAGTGTCCCCACCCTGCCCCTGCAGGGGCCAACCTGGTGCTCCCAGCTCCACACAGGAGTGAGTTGGACTCAGCAGTGCTGGGCATCCTCACTGGGCTGCAGTGAGTTCAGCCATGGGCTCACCCCATCTCTGCCCTCATGGCTTCATACGAAGCCAATGAGGCACAGCTCCCCGGGTCCATGTCTCCTCTAAGCTGCTCCAGCTAAATCAAATTTTATTGAACTTGACTACATTTTAGAGACAAAGACTCCAGGTTTACAAATAAATATTTAACAACCTCTCCTGCTGCTAGAGGAGCTTCTTATCCAGACCCCAGGCTCTGCACTAAGTGTTTCTGTAGCTATCTGCAAAGCAGCAAAACAAAGGGAGCAGCTTTAATTTGCCAAACACGTTTGTGCCCATTTCCTCCTCTCTCATCATTTCCCCTGTGTCCAGCATGCATTTGTGGGCCATTTTGCTTTGTCTCTCCCTCCTCTCCACCCTATCCGCTCCCTCCTCCCAGGGAGTGCAGGCATTGGCAGTAACTGCCCTTCTCCCCCCCGCTCAAGGATGGGCAGCAATTGGTGGGAGCCATCAGGCAGAGGAGATGGCTTCCCTTCTGGAGTCACTGTGCTTCACATGGGAAAGAAGAAACCAAAGAGGGAGAGCATAAAGTGATCCTTGAGTGCTGCTAGGACTGGCTGGTAGGCATAGACAGGGTAGCACCGGACTGGCCTGGGCAATGGAGACCTGGCACCACACTCTGGGCCTTCATTAACGCATGGCCTGCTAACAAAGGGTTGGAGAGCTGTCCTGTGTCCTGGCCTGGTTGCAAATCGTCCAGGAGCAGCACAGGTGGGTGAAAGAATGGGGGAGAAACAGGCAGAAAATGAGACGGACCCCTCAGGGTGGTGGGGACACACGAACAAGTTGTGCAAGGCAGTGAACCATGGCAGGTCAGCCAGAGGAGAGCCCACCCCCAGCCCTACCAGCCACCAGCTGCCCAGGGTCACCACTCGCTTCCCACAGGAAGGCACAGCTCTCCAGCTGGGAGCTCTTGCTCAGCCTCCTGGAGTATCTGCTTTCAGCAGCTCCGAGGTGGGAGCCTGGAATAGGTGTGACGCAACCTGATCTGCTCTGGCAGCTGCTCTGAAGCTGTAAAAGAGCATGAAGAAGCATTGAAGATGCAAATCTCCTTCCGGCACTAACATCGCCTGCTGGCACAAGATTTCAGCCATGGCTGGCCCATGGGAGTGCCCTGCAAAGGCATTTCCTCATGAAAATAGGCTCTTCCACCCAAAATGTGGCATCCCCAGCACTGCAGTCATTCAGGGAAGTGCCAAGCCAGAGGGCAAGAAGAGCAGAAAAAACGGGGAGATGTCCAGGGGAGGAGAAAAGCTCTAACATGGGCCAAGGGGCTGGAATGCTGGTAAGGGGAGGCTTTGGCCCAAGCTGTCTACTGGTTTAACTCTGGGCTGTGGATCTACCTGACCCCATGCAGGCACAGCTATGTACACTGGAGGGACAACCAGCAGTGAACCAGAGCCAGCCTGGAGAGTGGTTTTCAGGCTCAGCAGGCAGGTTATTGGAGCAGGGCAATGGGAAGGAGATCCTGGTCATCTCTGCAGGATGCTGAAGCTCAGAGCAGCTTTTGCTGAGGCCGTTTCTTAATGCGATCACATCTGTGCAAGTGCTCCTCTCCCTCCTCATGCCTTTGCTCCTTCGTTTTGAGCACCTTTTCTCTCTTTGGCTGCACATGCCTCAGCACCCCATCAGCAAAGAAAACATCCTGACAGGGGATCAATAAGTAATTGCAAAGGCAGCTCTGGATGTCAGGGGGTGTAAAGCCCTGAGCCAGCACAAGATAAACAAGGGGGTGAGGGTGCAGTACCGAGTGGAGCTGGGGCTTAGGGCCGGCCATGCACCCCTATTCATGGGCCAGGACATGGACTGGTCACTGCTGCCACAGCCACTGCCTGAACTGGTAGTTCAGCGCTTCCCAGATCAGGTGAGCCTGGAAAAGGCTAATTTTTTATTGCTTGTGAGAGCCAAAGAGCAGGAGAGTTGTTTTTGCCAAGGAAACCGCTCCCAAGGGTTGGCTGGAGACAGCTGGAGGCTGGTGGGCACTGAGAAGGACATGCATGAGTTGAATGGGGATTCTCCTTTATTTCAGCAAACTTCCTTGGGGTTCCTATCTCTGTGGATATAGGCTGGGTCAGTTTTAAGTGCTCACTGAAGGCACCCAGCTCAGCTTGCACTCTGGTCAGTGAGCACTGGGTGCAGGAGGCTCCAGTGTAGTGTGAGGGTCTCCCTAGATGGTTCTTCTTCCCTGTCTGAAGCTGGGAAAGGGAGATGGAAAAACCCCAGGATTTTCTTAGGGCTATGGACATACTCGTTCTGAAGAGGTGAAATAAAGTCCAAGGAGTGTGTCTGTTGTGAGAGCCACCAGGGTCACAATGACATTGCAGAGGCATCCCCTGCAACGTGCCCATGGCCCAAATGCCTTCTGTGCTTTCTTGAGCTCCCTCGAAGCACTCCAAGGAGGAGGGCAGCAGTTCTGGGGCTGGGGCTGGAGGATGGGCACAGCCTGGGCAGGCAGCCATCCTTCCCAGCGGCTCCAGCACTGCCGGGGCAGCCCTGCATGGCTCAGCACACTGCCTCGGTGCTGCTGAATCAGCCAGAGCCCAGCTGCACGGAGCCTGAGCTGGACCCGTGTGCAGGGCAGGACAGCACCTGATGTGGCATAAAAGCGGCTGGAACAAAGTCACCCCAGTGCCAGAGAGCCTCTCCTCCCAGCCACAAGCAGATGGCATCGCTGTATGGGCTGGCCTTGAGGGCTGGGCTGGTGACAGGGGCTTCCTGCTCCCCCAAACCCAGGCTCCAGTCTGTGGCCAGTGTCCCCGGAGGGAGGACACCACTCTGCCAGGCTGAAACACTGCTCCTGGCCACCCACAAACCACACCTGGGGGCCCCAGGAAAGACAAGCTGCTTCCTCCGGTTGCTCCCTGCCTGGGAACACCCAATCCCCTCCAGCTACCAAAAGGCATCCCATGACTCTACAACTCCCCAGAGCTCTGCTCAGTGCCCAGAGAAGGGCTGGGGCATCAGCAGCTCCAACAGCAGAAACCCAGGGCTACAGGCAGAGGTGGGGTTCATTCTGCCCTCCTTTATCCAGAGCTGCTTCAGCAAGACAGCAAATGCCAAACCAGCCCAACACTGGTCCTTGCAAGGGCCAACAGAGAACAGCGCTGAGGCTTTGGGATGTGACCCCCCTCTAATTGCCACCACTCCAAACCACTGCTTCCCTACTGCATCCCTGCCACTGCTCCAAGGTGGAAACCCCAGATCAAAGTCCCAAAGGCTGAGCAACAGTGGATCCAGGCATCAGTCACGTTCCTTATGTTTAATTTAAGCTAAGACTGTACTTACAGCATCACTTCTGTTCCCAGGCCACATCCCTTGAATGCCTAGAACCAGCACAGGATACCAAGAAAAGTACAAGAGCTGCTCCAGAGCACTGAGTTTTCCCCTGGAAACCTTTGGGATACTGGCAAGAGAGCTTCAAAGGACATAGGACATAAAGCCGTCAGCTTTGCTGACCTCAGGGAAACCTTCTGATTTACCCCCCTTTAGGACTAGCCCTGATATTTTTACACTGCTGCCTAAAATAAGTGGCCTCGGAAGCCTCTGGGAGAAGCCAAATGCAGCCCAGCCCAGCAGAGCCGGCTCTGGGATCACCCACTGGTGGCACAAGTGGCAAGGGTCAAGGGACTGTGTGTGCTGTGCTGTCAGGGCTGCTGTGAGCACTGGTGGCATCAGCAGAGCTGTCCTTGCTCAGCATCCTGCAGGGACACAGGGCAGAGCAGGGTGCCAGGAGCATGACTGTGCTTCGAGGCACTGCGAGAGATGGAAGCCCCAGTTCGCTCCATCCACCTCATTTCCCGACTCCTTCCCGCAAGCCAGATCTCTCTTTCTCTCCCCCTCCCAGTTATTATTGAGTTTTGTTCACATAATCACAAATTTGGTGCCGCAGGAATTTACAGAGAGAAATGGAGAAAAAAGGGAGGCAAAGGAAGTATGAGCAATTGCAAATGCAGAGGGAAGATTCCTCTTCCCAGCCTGGCTTTCTCTGGGCTGGTTTTACATGTATAATTCCTTTTTCTTTCCCCCCTTCTCACTTGTTTGATTTTTGCATTATTTATGGCTTGTCTTCAGGGCCTGTATTTGCTGTTATTGTTTCATTCAACAATAAAATGGATTAGATAAAAAACAAACTGTGCTGAGCTGTGGCTGAGCACGCCTGTCCTGCATCCAGCTGAACCCACGGAGCTGGGCAGAGTGGATGAGGGGCTACCAGCCCTTCCCAGCCCAAATCCTGCAGGAAGGGAGGTGCTTCAGGATGTGGCCTGGACAGGATTGGGGCTGACAGAAAACCTTGGCAGGTATGGGGCTGTGCGAGGCACAGTCATTTTAATGCCCATGAGAAGGGGTGTCAGCGCAGCGGCAGACTCAGCCATGCCATTCCTCAGCCTTTCCAGCACATGCTGAGCCTGTGGGCATAGAAAAAAAAAGACCCACCATGGGGATGGAGTGGCTCCCCACTGCCCTCAACAGAAGGCAGCTATGGGGTGGGTTTGCTGTGTTTTACTTGAGCTGAAAGCAATGCTTTCTGTCCCTTCCTCCTCTCCCAGCACTGTGGCTAATGACAGGGAGCCTGCGCTCTGGGCTGTACGTGAGAACAAAAGTAATCACGGGGAAATACAGTGCATCGGAATGCAATCGGAAATGCACGGCCAGGGTTTCCATTTCACTCCTGCTTCGGTGCCGTTTCCCGTTGAAAAGGATAAACAGGCTGAGCACAAATCAGTTTAATGGCAGCACCTAATGGCAGCACAATTCCGTGTTTCCCGGAGCAAACCGTAGCTCAGGCCCAAAGTGGCAGGGAGATACTGGCTCTGTGGGATGGCTGCCCCATGGCATGGTTCCCCCTGGCAGTAGCACTGAGATAGCCTGGTTCACCACAGCTCAAGGGGAGACTGGTGTCCTTGTCTAGCCCTGGGGACACCCATGGGGTCTTGTCTGCCCAATTCCCAGCAGAAAAGAGGTGTCTGTGGGTGTCCCTCGCATCCTGAAGTCCTCAGACCCACAGAGAGCCTGTAGAGTGTTGTGCCTTGCTCCATGGTACAGCACACAAACCACTGGCCAGCAGAGCAAGCCACCAGGCCCATGCTCACTGTGATGCCTCCCCGGCTCCTCAGGCTCGTATTTTGGGTGGACCAGATGGATCTGGCTCTCTGCGACCATTCCCAATCCAAAGGAGGGGTGGAGAAAGGCTGGGTTCAGGTACGGCAGGGAGCGGTTTGGCTGCTGGAGGGTGCCAAGTGCCTCTGGAATGCTCAGGCTTTGCTCACCACCCCCAGGTTGCCTCTGAGGTCTAAATCAGTTGTTTCCCATTTCACACTCGACATCTCAAATCCAAACAAAGAGCTGAAAGAATAGATCATGTCAAAATATTTCTGCTTCTCCCTCCTACGAGAATTCCCCATCAGAGACCAATCCAATTAAGGTGCAGGTTATGAAATTAACCATAATTACCAGAGCGATATTTAATGTTTTGCATTCTGATGAAGAAACAGAATGGAAATGACAAAAAAAAAAATAACTGTGGGTCCTACTGATATAACTAAGAGCAATATAGGGTGGGGAGGGGAAGGGCTGCCAGGGAAGTGAGGGCTGTGTGGGGTGGCAGGCGCTGGGCTGCATCAGGAACCCTACAGCCCCCAGGGTAGGGCTGGGTACTCAGGGGTGCATCCCCCAGGGAGCCATGGTCAGCCTGTCTCCCCCTCAGAGGTCATCCCTGTCTGATGGCAACCACAGACATTTTGCCATTTGAGCATCCCCTGGACAGCGTGGAACCACAGGGATCATGTCCTGGAAGGCGCAGCCCAGTCCTGCACCTCCTCACGGTTCCTGCTCCCTGTGGGGACCCTCCAGCTCACCCAAGGATTGTCCCCAGCTCAGGACAATGACTCCTGCCCTGAGACAAAGGACACGAGTGCTTCAGAGGGCAAATGCTTTGGCCTCTGCCAGGACACTCCTCAGGAGAGGAATGCTCATTGTACACACATCCATTGCAGGATGCCGAGGCACTGACTGGCTTGCAGAGACATGAATACAATGATGGAAAAAAACATCCGTGATGGTTAAACAGAACCACTTCTGTGCTTAACCATGAGAATGAGCAAAACAAAGCCAAGCTCCCCAGCCCTGTGACAAGGACACTGACCTGCTGCCCTGCCTGATCCTTACTCAGGTAGGAGATGCTGCTTGGATGGGGTACGGGCCTGGGACGGGGGCAAGGGATGGTGGCCAAGATGTTGGTGAGGCCAGAGGGAGGACTGAGCCACTGGTGGGGCTCATGGCAGGGCTCCCCCAACATGGCCACGCTGCACCAATACACTCCATGCATCCCATGCAGGCCCAGAGGGCTCCTGCTGGCCACTCCTGACTGCTGGTGCTGAAAGATGGGAATCGCCCAGGATTCACCCCAGCACAGTGGTTGGGGTCTCTGCTCAAGGCTGGGCACCCCCCCTGCTGTACCCTCTTCCAGAGCCAGACTGCTGTGACCTCCTGCACTCAGGGATGGAGGGAGCCACACACCCCCTGCCTGGGCTGAAGATGAGATGAGGCTCTCAGTGACATTTATCAGCATTTATTCAATTGCCCGGGTCAAGCTGACAATTAACGCTGCTCAGACACAGCCACCTCTGTGCAACCCAGCTTCCTCCTGGTGACAAGGGGACAGAGGCCACACCATGATGCTGACAGTGCCTGGGGGCTGTGGAAGCACTGGAAAGGGGGGACTCTGGCTGCTGTTTGTCCCCTTCCCCAAGTGAGCCCCATCCCCAGACACCCCTCTCCCTCTCTGTATCACACATGCACCAGCACTGCCCAACAGGCTTCAGGTTCAGTCACCAACACCAGCTGTGAGGAAGGCATGTCCCCAGGCAGGGTACTGGGACACACAGCAGAGGCACTGAGATGTCTCTCCCTGCCACCATTCCCTGCCAAAAGCTCCAATTTTTACTCCTCTAGATGGAAAGAAAGTGGAAAAAATTTACTAAGAAGAAAATTGAGGTCATGGCCTTCTGTTTCTTTCTCCCTTTGTTTTTCTTGGGTTGTTTGATTTGAGTTAAGCATTTGGAGCCCTTTTCTCTCTCATCCCGCTACCTGATGAGAGCTCTTCCGGCTCTTTTCTCACCAAAAGCTATTTCTTCTCATGGTAGGATGAACCCTGCTCGAGGTTCAGCAGAGAACAGAAGAGAGCTGCTGACTCAGTGCACTGGGTGTGTTGGAGAGACCAAACACCCACCCTGGCCAAGCTGTGAGTTGTGTTTTCCACTTGGATGTTCACAGAGCTGTGCCCATGGCCAACTCTGCCTCCAAGGGACAGGGTCCCACTAAATAACAGCACCCAAGTGATCATCCAGCATACCTCATCAAGCCCCAACAGGTTGTGTCGTGTTTTATAATTCAACAACTGTAATTACACTATAATTGTGGTGTTATTATAAAGTGATTTATCAACCCCTGAATTAAAACCTCAAGTTGCAGGATTTTATACTTGCCACTTACATGGAGCAGCACCAGCTTCAGCAGTGCTACTGTGGCTGTGTGAAGCAGGACACAAAGGAACCAGAAGTCCTTCAGTGATGCTGTTAACCTTCCAGGAAACAGCGGTAATTAGAGGTATCACACAGTAATTACATTACAGGTGTAGAGTAACTGCAGCACAGTACGGTGTTACAGTGGTGTAGCCATTTGTTTAGTAATTAATCCGTCCACAAGAAGGCCTGGAAAACCTGACACTTCCCCAGGAGCTGTACAATCAGCTCCATTGTCTCCTCCAGCCACCTCCTGCCCATCCCATGAGACCCAGCGAGAGCTGGGGCTGCCTGAGCACTGGTGTGGCCAGGTGCTATGGGGAAACCTCTCTATGGGAAGACATGGAGGCTTTAGCCCAGGGGCACATTTCTCTCTCGGCCTTGCTCATCGTCTGAGAGCTCCAGAGGCTCCCTCTCCTCCATGGCATTCAGCAGCCGAGCCAACAGGATCACGCAAGGAGCAAGGAGCAGCAGGTGAGAAGGCACAGCCAACCCAGACACCTCCTCCTACCGTGTCCCAGCCCACTCTGCTGGATGGGCGGAGGGCTGCGTGGGGCTTCAGCACTGGCAGAGGGAGCTGCCCCTCCACTCCTGGCACCTGGGACAGGCACGGCTGCCCTGGCCATCTGCCTTGGCAAGGGGTCCAGGAGAGGGACAAAGCGTGCTCCTGGAACCAGGGGAGCGGACAGGGAAGGAGCAGGGGGAAGAAAGGTTTCAGCAGCAATGCTGGCTGGGATAGGGACTGTGGGGTGGGGACAGGCTAGGATAGCAGCTGGAAGGTGCAATGGGCTAGGATAGCTGTCATGGGGTGGGGATGGGCCGGGATAGCTGCCTTTGCGGGGGGGTGGGCTGGAANCTTTGGGGTGGGGATGGGCTGGGCAGCCCTGTACGGCCAATGGAGCCCCCGTGCTGGAGGAGATGGCCGGAGGCACAGCCACGCCGCTGCTCCACAGCCATCTCCAGCATGCATGAAGGTCAGGTCAGGGCTACTGCAAGGTGCAGAGCAGTGAGGAGAGGGTTAAGGCTGGCAGGAGGGCTCGAATGGAGCTGTGGAAGGGATATCATTGCAGAACCACAGCCGGGCTCTGGGAGGTGGTGCAGAGGAAGGGGAGATGGAGAGAGAAGGAGATCCATGGAGTGGGGCTCTTCCTGGGAATGCCTGAACTTCCCCCCGCGAGTCGAGAGCCCGGAGAGCAGCAGGGCTGTCACCGATCCCCTGCTGCCGGCCAGCGGCGACAGCCGCTTGCTGGAAAGGGCGTTTGCTGGGAGGGATCGCGGATGGCGACTGTTGGGGTGGCAGCTGGGGCAGGGACAGGCAGGGAGAGGCAGCAGAGCCACGGCGATGCCAACCAGCCCGAGCAGACCCGATCCCACCCGTGCCCACGCTCACCCGCTGTCCCGCCCTCCTCGTGCAAATCACTTTCGCGGCACCAACACTCCCATTCCTTCTCGGAGGTGGCATCTCCAGCACCTGGATCGAGTCGTGCCTCTACCCTTCACTCGGGCTATTTATACATCCAAGGCACAAGGTGAAAAATCCAATAACCTACACACAGTAACGGAGAGCAACAAGCACCGGCACCGCCCGGGAAGGCTCCCAGAGCCCTTCTGCCAAGGAGGCTCCTGGGCATCCTCGCAATCCCCACCGCCCCGTGCAGCTCCATTAACCACTTATTTTTTGTGCCAGACACAAACCGAGGGCAGAGCCCGCGCCGGCAGCCTGACCCTGCCCAGCATCTCCAGTTCTCTGGGTTGGCTCCTGGCTCCGGGGTGTGGGGCTGAACCCAGGCAGGGAGACTCTTCAGTGCCCCCAGAGCCCTCCCGGAGCCTGAGGAATCATCCAACTCGGCATTAACTCCCCACGTCCCCGACTCACCTACCTCCGGGCTGGGGGGGCTAGTGACAGAGAGGTGAACCCCTGCCCTGAAAAATGCCCCGTCCCCATGACTCCTGCCTCCGATCTGGTCGCTCAGGGCTGGAGAGCTCTCCCTGCCCGTCTTTAACCCTCAGCGCCTCTGCCTTGAGGATGGGCAGAGGGACAATTCCTCCTCTTGAGTTAACCCTTGATGGGCAGGAGCTGGGCACAGCCAGCTTGAGGCTAATCCCTGCTCCCCTGCCAGTCCGGGAGAGTAGCACTGTCCAGACTAACCGTACCCTACCTGAACAAAGCATCTGCTCCAGGCCGGCCAATTCACCCGGGAATTACCGGGAGAGGAGGAGGATACTCCCCATCAGGATGCAGCCTCAGCCCCGCCGAACCCCAGCCCCCTCGCTGGGACCCCGTCCCCGCACCCTGACCCCGCCTGGCTTGTAGCTCCCGCAGGGGCTGCGCCGAGGATGCGGGAACGGTGCGGGGGTGCGGAGAGGAGACGGGCAGAGGGGAGCGCCCGGGCAGAGCGGGGCGGG